>JAIKVG010000143.1:0-18627 GCA_024679175.1 Phytophthora cajani
TCTGAGAACTTGAGGTACCCCTCCACCAAGACTGTCCAGACGTCGTGGACGCTTTTGATCCGCTTGATCACCAGTGCCCCGAGGGCTCAAGGCCGGCACGCCGGCCGTCACGCGCTTCCCGGCAATAGACTGGGGAGCTGCTGGGTCAGCTACGTTGCTCCGGGGCTGGCCCTGATCCACAGCACTCACCCCCTCACGGGAAGGAGTGGCTGGAGTGCTCAAAGGAGCGAAGCGCGTAGCGCTAGAATGGGTCTGCGGGTGAACGTTAGCCGAGAGGCTGCGTTTGGCTCGGATCTTCGCAAAGTCGAAGCGGAGCTTGCGTTCGATACTAACATCCACTTCGCTGAAGCTAGCTCGGAGAGCATTCATCGAGCTGAGCTTCTTGCTCTTCTCGGCCCAGAGCTCGAACTGAGCGTCGTACTCGATCGAGCCCTCACCCGGGCTGAGCACCACAGGGTACGTCCGCGCAGACGTCCCCTTGGCTTGCAGCCGCAACCGCTCGCGGTACTCGGAGACAGTCGTGGACTGTGGAGTCAGGAATCGCTCTCGGAGAGAAGTGTGCAGGGCGAGCTCCTCCGCAGTACGGGCCCTGGGCCCAATGACGTGCAGCGCAAGAGACTGTTGAAACGCTTGGCGACATGCCTCCGCGGGGTCGTGAGGCCGGGAGCCGTACTCGGTAGTGCTGGGGTTCAGCAGAGGCCGCAGCTCGGGGCACTGGGGAGCGCACGGGAGCCATTTGCGTCGCGACCTGCTCCGACTGGGTTTCGTGCAACGGGCTAGAGATGAGGGGCCAGGGGCTCGTCTTCCGCGCGGAGCAGTGAGTACCGTGGCTCTGTGAGCTCGCGCAGCTCGCGGAGACCGGAAGAGCGTTCAGGGAACGGGTTTGGAGTTCGCAGTGGCGGTCGCGGCTCCTCCCACGACAGGGCAGCGCGCACAGCAGGCGGACGGTTCGGCGAGCGCACAAGAGACATGTGCGCGGAGCGCTCTTGGACGCGACAGCTTGGAGAGCCTTCTTCACGTTGTGTCGACAGCGTGGGCGAAACGTCGTCCCGGCTCGGGGAGGGTCGCGTGGATGGGGGCGCATCTCCCTGGGTTCGGAGAATCATGCATGGACTCGTCGACTTCGCCCTCTTCGCAGAAGAGTTCATTAGGATCCATGATCTGGCGGGCTGGTGCTCGAGGAGAGCTGGGGCTTGTGCGCTGCGAGCTGCGCTTCAGGCGTAGAGCCTCGAAGTACTCGGGCACCGATAGCCTGGAAGGCGCTGATGGTGTGCGCGCGGGCGCTGGCGTTCGCGGAGTTGCCGGGGCACGCAGAGCAGCTGCACGAGACGAGCGAGGCTCCGAGGTGGATCTCGCAAGAGGCTGTCTGCGGTCGAAAAACCAAAACGCTTTGTGACTTGAAGTCATGTGAGGGCGTGTTGCGCCGAGGAGTTCTCAGCGAAGTCCACACGATGTGGATTGGCTCGTTCGAGAAGAAGGCTTGACGGAACAAGACCCAGTCGTTGACTGTTAAGCGTGAACACCGTGTCTACAGTTTGGTGGGGAAGGATGTAACGGGGTTACACGAGAGTTACCCGATGGGTTACGAAGTGTGGGATACGCAGGCCTTGTGGGTACACACTGTCTAACCTATTTCAGTAGGGGGATCATTACATGGCTTGCAAGCCACTGATTATGCATAAGACTAGGGTTCACTATGCTAGATAGTGAACCGGATGCATTTACACTATAGGCGGTTTGGCCGCGCTAAACGGAAATACATTCAGTTTGAGATTCAAGTTAAGGGTTGACTCTTGGAGTCCGTAAGGTGTACGGACTCGTGCGTTCTGGTATTAGAACGGGCTTTCTTACGCTGAGACTCTGTTTGTCTGTTACGTCTTCCTTTGACGCTAAAGCTACGGCAGCCCCGCTGCAATAACACACAGTAAAGCTGCATTTGTGTATATTATAGATCTGTCTAAACTGTAAGATTCCGAAGGCTGATGCTCGACAGGAATGCAATGATTTCGGTTCTGCAATGACTGGGTTTCGACGCACCGAAACCAGTGAGTTAACCTAGAGGAAAGGAATCGAATCTGGAAATCCAAGGTGTTCAAGTAGATGTTACTACAGTTTCGAATTGCTAGCGACATGGCATGTCAGCAATTCAGTAAATCAACTTTTTACTTCTTCATGCTGAAGCATTTTGGCCGTGGTGCAGTGATCGGGAAGCATTCACCCTGGAACAGATGCGCTCACGCTGGGCAAGAAGAACTATGAGGCGAGGCGGGTGAACGCCTTTTCCGCCTAGGTGTATAGTGTGCGAATGTTCCGGGAGAACAAAGTCCCTTAGAACTTCTCAGGCGAATACACCAAAGGATGTCCGCCCGAGATGGCGTGGGTTCCTTGTGACAATCCCTCTCGGGTCGTTTGCCTTCGAACCAAGGAGCTCGGCCCAGTTGGTGAGTTGTTGTACACTGTTGGGTTTCCGAGCAGGGTGCGATACGTACTTCCAGACGTAGACCCTACGACTCCGGACGATAACCACAAATACAGTTATACACAAATACAATATCCGTCACTTATTCTTTCGACCCCTTGGACGGTGGGTCACTACTCCAGTCAATTAATGAGCCGTATCCAGGGCACTGGTCAACCCTGGGCAGCTTCAAACGCACCACTTTTTTCAGATGTACTGAAAGATAATAACCAATATCAATACCCAACCGCACAATAACCTTTCGGCCAAGCCGGCGGCGCTACTCACTCCGCCTGGGATGTAATAGATAATATGAAATGCAGGACCTCGCTCTGGGCGAGAATACGGCTGCAACTAAGAAATGAAATAGGTGGATTACCCTGAGACGCCTGTACACCCCAGTCTCCTTGCCGAGCTTGGCGTACTTACTTCAGGGAGAGATCCACCACGGTTGTACCTAGCCGCGGTGCCCGGTTGTCCTGCGTTTCCTGCTCTTCCTGGCGGCTTGCGGGTTTCAGGGGAAAACGAACTCTGTTTATCTTATCTCCGTCGCTAACTTCCTTCAACTAAGACATGTATTCTGCTATCACTTGATTTCACTATATCGATGTTGACGTCGACGTCCCGGCCGAGTCAAAGTCCAGTGTAGAGTCGTGGGCGCAAATCACCTCCTTCAACCTTCCATGGAATCCTTGCCCATCCTTGGTCGGTCTGCCCGGTCGGTCGGAAACACCTTGACTTGAGTATACCTTGATCGTATCTCCCAGACTGACACCCGGCCAGAGTCGCAGTTTGAGCTAGCGACTCGACTAGAGTCGCCGGTCGATATGCATCCTGGCCGAGTGTCCGCCGGGTCCCAGATCCTTGTACTTGTCTCTCCATCCATGTCGTCCAGTCGCACCCGTTTCAGCCAATCACACTGCGCCCAGACGACAATCCAATTGTCCATCGTGTCAACTACGCGTGCGTTGACATTCGGGTCGAGGGGATTCAACGAACGACAGCATCGGCATAATCTCGACACACCAGTGAAGGGTAATTTTCTGCTGTAATGTGTAAAGAGCAGGGAATGTATAATTTCATTTGTTTTACGTTTCGTTTTAGCGTACGGTGTACTGCATAAACGTTTGTAAACAAACACGACACTTCGTGTGTGTATGCCACATTGTATCCAGTGCAAACAATAACGAGTATTGCAGTAATTGAATTAAATTACGGTAATATTCGCTATTGTTTGCACCAAAATTGTAATATTTATTAGGGCTTCGCAATGTCCCCAATACAATTAATTACGGTTACAGTAGCGGAGCTCTGGACGGTACTGCAGCCATTAGCTTCGTTGTTTCCAGTCGCTACGAGACTGAGAGTGTCGTGTTCACCTTGGTTGTGGAAACGATGGTGTATTTCGGCTGAGTGTCATTGACAAAGGTTATTTGCCCACCAACAAGTGCTTTGTTGAAGGTCTATGCGGTAGGGAGTGACGGCTGATGACTTGACTACGGAAGGATAGAGAGTTCTAAGAGAACCCGAGGGTTTCTTAGAACATCTCCTGCTACTCCGATGACTGCGGCCAGCATAGTCAGATACAGTCTGCGGGGTTTTTGGGGCGTGCGGTGCTTTTCCCTACAGTAACACTTAAACAACAATCACAATCCTTCTTCACTCGAAACACTCACGTTGTTCGTTCCTAAAGTACTGAATTCTTGCGTAACTCGATCCACAAAGTCGAAGCGCGAGGAGTAGCTGTTCGACTTCTCCTAGGTTATGAGCCCACGAGTTTTCTGTGTGTATCTGAGAATTGAGCAAGCAACGCGATGGAGTACGGAGCTCTCCAAATGCCTGGTGGGCGAAAAGAGCAACAACGACAAGGGCAGCAAGGGCAAGATGGCCAAGGCGGGCATGGCGACCAAATTGGTCAAGGACAAGATGCTCCAGTTGACCAAGGTGGTCAAGGTCAAGCAGCGGATGTGCAACTCGTACCAGCGGTGTGGAAGCTTGCTGGCGGTGCGAAAGCGCCAAGTAGGACAATGAAGGGGGGGGGGGGGCTTTGCCTTATTTTAGGCAAGATTCTGCGGCAGCGTGACTGCTGGAATGTGGTAATCGAAGATGAACTTCCTAATGATCAAGACGCTGAGCAGCAGCGTATCTATGAAGAGCGAAATCTGTTTGCACGTGATGCATTACTGAGTGGCCTGATGTCGCGGGACGCAAAGAAAATTTGCAAGATGGCCTGTGTGCATGAAAGGTAGACTGCTTTTGAGCACGAAAAGACTAAACGAGACTTTGGCAATAGCATTCGTGTTCGAGGTCAGTTGTACGGTGCAAAATATCGAAAAGGGATGAACATGAGCAAATACCTGGACAAGTTGGAGGATTTTCGACGCCAGTCGAGAACATGGGTGACCCGATTGACGACACTGAAATGGCAAAGATCATCCTGACTGGGGTGGAAGGCACGCGTCGAAATGTCGTGCGGATGTTTAGCCACGTCGATGAACCTCCTGATCTTGAACGTGTGGGGAATACCTTGCGAGGTGAAGCCGAGATGGATAACGCTGAGGCCGGTCAATCTCGTGGATCGATTGAGGAGGAGGAGGAAGGTGGCAAGCTGATTGGGTCTCTCAAGAAGGGTAAGCGGCCCTGAAAAGGGAAGCAGAAGAAAATTGGAGGTGGTAAGAAGGTACCGGGTGCAGGTAAGTGGAAAGAGACCCGGTCTTGTCATCACTGCCACCAAGTTGGCATCTAATGGCTAATTGTAAGGAGTTGCGAGCTGAAAGAAAAGCGAAACAACGGGACAGTGATGTTGATGATGACAATTCCGAGGCCGCACAACCAAAACGAAAAGGCAAACAAAAGAAATCGAAGAAAATAGGTTTTGTGGGGCGCAGACCCGTGGCTCACACACTATTGGGATGGTGCGACTTGTGCGTGAAGTGAATGATTCACCGGTTGATGATTTAAGGGTTCTTTCGTGCACGTCGAAAGAATTCGCCCAGGCATTGATGGTGGACACGGGCACGGATGTGCACGTCTGTACGAGCGCCGCATCATTTCATGGTGAGATGGAAGAAGACCGCGATTACTTCGATGACTGGAATGGTCAAAGTAACAAGTCGGATGGCATTGGCCTCGTTCGTGTTCGAACGGCGAATTGTTTTGATTCGGAAGGTGATGGTGTAATATTGGAATTGGAAGAGACACGGTTCTCATCGAATGGCTCTTGTAATCTTATCAGCCGAGAACGTCTCGAGATGGATGGTTGGGTGCCCGAGACGCCATTTACGTCTTCACCGTCCGATCGAATTACTTATTTCACCAATGGCGAATATCCTGGTGTGCAACTAGTGTTTAAAAAAAAGTATGGGTACTACTGGTTGGATGCGTCACCTTTGCGGCGATTGCGCGGGTTTGCGCTGTGGCACCAACCCCGAAGAACAACAAGATGCTAACTAGGCACATGCGGTTCGCACATCAAAATGTGGAGGCGATGAAGTTCATAATTAAGAAGACGATAATCCTAGGAGTGGACTCGTTGACAGTGAAGGACTTCAAGAAACCTTTTCGTTGCATTGCCTGCCAGCGTGCGAAGCAGAAACGTATGTCCTTCCGACAGAAGCGCGCTAAACGCCAGAAGGTTGCTATGCTCAGATGATGTCGGATATAAGCCCGGTGGGAGAGTTGACTCCTGGTGGAAACTTGTATTTCCAACTCATCCAAGACGAGGCTTCCCGCTTCAAGTGGTGATATTTGCTCAAAGAAAAGAGCGATGTGAACCAGAACATCATGGATTTAGTGTTGCAAATTGAGAAGGAGCATGCGATTAAAACATTTTCATGTGACCGTGGAGGGGAGTTTATCAACACGGAATAGAAAGTGTTCCTGAAGCGCCATGGTATTGGACTTCTGACTATCAACTCAAACACTCCTGAAGAGAATAGCCTGGTTGAGAAGATGAATGGCTGCCTGATCAACAAGGTGAGGGCGATCAATGAGGTCGCGGGACTTCCAATGTGTCTGTGGGGTGAAGTACTTGGCTATGTCGTCGAGGTGGACAACAGTAGGTCGACGAAAGCTCTAAATGGGCTGACTCCTTATTAAAAGCTGTATGGAACGAAACTGCAAGTTCGTGATCTTCATGTGTGTGTGGTCCGTGGTGTTTCAGAACGTTCCAAGAAAAACGGCAGGGAAGCTTGACAGGCGTGCTGACCCAGGTATTTTTCTTGGTTATGCAAAGACGTCGTTGGGATATCGAATTCTTGACTTGGTTATTGGTAATCTGGTGAAGCGGCGTGATGTCGTCTTCTATGAGGACATGACGGCTGATCCCCAGTATGCAGCTATTTTGATGAAGAGATTGCCCATATTAATTTTGTATCGCTACCACTAAGTCGAATGTACTTACCTCCGGAGAATGATGATGAAGAGGGCAAAGTCGATGATAATGAACCCATGCAAGAAAATGAAGAGGAGGGCACAGACGATGACGAGGAGCCCATGCAAGAGGATGAAGAGGAGTTTTACGACGCTGATGACGGTATGGCAGAGCCATTTGACGACGATGACGAAGAGTACGTCGATTCTAACCCGCGTAGCACCAGTGACGAGGATGAACGTACTCCTGGTGGTAATACGATTATGGGGGTAGATGATACTAACCAGGAAGGTGCGAGTAGTGGTGAAGATGCCGATACTGAAGTCGATGCTGCTGAGAGTGCCAACCACCAGGCGCGTTGAAGAACTGGTGGGAGAAGTGGCAGGACCGAGCAGATCCGTGGGATACTGCGGCACCAAGTGTGTCTGCTGCGGGTAGAACACTTAGAAGATCGACTCGACTTCGACGAGCTCCACAACGCTTCACCATGACGATGCCACTGATGAAATTCATGATGATTGCAACCGTGTGTAACTTGTTGAATCCTACGACGGTTAGCAAGGCACTCGCATCTGAAGACGCACCGCAGTGGCAACGAGCGATTGAAGACGAGTACCAATCTCACATGCGAAATGGAACGTGGGAGCTGGTTCCTCACCCAAAACCTGAAAGAGGTAAAACCGTGAATATTCTGACTTCGCTCTGGGTGTTGGTGCGAAAATGGAATGGAAAGGTGAAATTCACCAGGCCAGACTAGCGATCAAGAGCTATCGTCAAAAGTACGGACTGGATTACTTGGAGACTTACTCACCTGTTGTTCGTATTGAGTCAGTGCGACTGATTCGTTTGTTGGCGTTGATATGGGGTCTGGAGTGTCACCACATAGACTTCGTGAGTGCTTTCCTCAATGGCGTGTTGGTCGGTGTAGAGATCTTTATGGGGCAGCCGGAGGGGTATGATGATGGCAGCGGCAGAGTGTGTCGACTGTTAAAGGGGTTCTATGATCCAGAATCTTGAACAATACTCTACACGAACATCTTATTGCACTTGGATTTAAGAAGTGTGCGTTCGATGCAGGGGTATACTGGAAAGCAGGCAAGTACAACAAGATTTTTTTGACTGTCTACGTCGACGATATCCTGGTCGCCGCCGCCTCCAGGGATATCGCTGTTGTGGTGAAGGCACTTGGTGAAAAGTTCAAGTTGAAGAACTTAGGTCGTGTCAAGCACCTACTGGGCATGGAGATTAACTATCGGCCTGGTAAAATATTGTGTCGCTCGCAAACATCGTACGTTGAGCGCATGTTGGTTTAGCATAAGCCAAGCCTGTACGTTCACCGCAGATGCATAATGAAGGCACGCTTCCTGTGGAAAGGGACCCCAGACCCATTAATGACCCTGGCTTGCCGTTTCGTGAGATGGTGGGGTCACTGCAATATCTGGTTCACTGTACGGGGCCTGACTTGGCGAATGTTGTGAGGAATCTTGGGCGTTATGGAGGTTTGTATACCCAGGAGAATTTTCGTCAAGCTCAGCATGTCATGCGGAACTTGAGGAATACCAAGTCACTTGGACTGGTGTACCGCTATTCTGATGTGGGTAGTGGTGGCGTTACGATCGATGCGTTCGCTGACGCAGATCACGCTGGCTGTCCAGAGATTAGCAAGTCGGTTAGTGGTTGGACCCTTCGTCTCAATGCAAATGTGTGGCACTGGCAAAGTAAGAAATAAGGTAGCGTGGCGGACGACACGTGTGCTGCTGAACTTATTGCAGCTCACAAGCGTACAAAGTAGACCAAATGGGCGTAGAAGTTGCTAAAAGAGCACGCTCGGTGTAACCAAGAAGTGCAGGCAACCCTTTTTTGTGACAACTAAAGTACCATTAAGGAAGTGGCGAATAATGGTAACTCGCAGAACCAGAAACACCTAGCCAAGAAGACGCGTTCGATTGCTGAGTGGGTTGACCGAGGGCGACTTCACTTGGAGTATGTACCGACCACTGAGAACATTGCCGACATTTTTACAAATGCGTCGGGTCCATGTGTGTTTGTGTTTGAACGGTTGCGGAGCCAGCTCAACATTGAGGATGTTCGAGAGGCATGGGCGACTGTGGACACGTCAACCGTTGCTGTGGCGACTACGATTAAGTCTGTCTGCGAGTCGGACATTTCCATGTATACAGTCTGCGCGGTGCTTTCCCCTACAGCAACACTTAAACAACAATCACAATCCTTATTCACTCGAAACACTCACGTTGTTCGTTCCTAAAGTACTGAATTCTTGCGTAACTCGATCCACAAAGTCGAAGTGCGAGGAGTAGCTATTCGACTTCTCCTAGTCGCGAAGACCGGGGGGAAGCGAGCTACGTACCAAGCGTCCGGGCTCGGCTGGAAGTAGTTCAGCCCTGGCCAGCTCCCCAACGGTTGCTCACAATGTGCGGCGCCTTGGTGGCGTTGCAGTTGTTGCCGTTCGTGTCCGTGGCACAGCATGAACTGCGCGCAGGTCGTTAAGTACAGGACGTGGCTTGCACGTCATCCACTTGACTCCAGGTGCAATCCCCACGCCATTCCCGCCAGCGATCGTGGCCACCGTGTGGGTGCCGTGGCTGTTAGCATCGTACGGCTTTGCAATCTTCTGGTCCGGGTCGTATCATCCGTAGGCTCCGACTGGATACTTACCGGCCCATTGTTAGTTTCCTCTCAGAGCATTGCACACCGTGTCGTGTTTTCAGCAGCAAGTAAGAAATCTTTCAGGTATACACTATAATTTTTCAGGTTTACACTGCCAACGGCACTGGACTCCAAGAGATTTATTTACTCGTATTGCCGAGTCACAACTAACGCTGTATCTTCTTCCACAAACAACAAACATCTTTTCATTTTAGTTCTAATCGTTCTCCAAGCCTCAATGGCCCGGGTTCTCAAATCTCAATTTACTATACCTACAGTACATTAGAAAATCGCCACGAACAACAAGAATTTACCGAATATGATGTACAGTAGATTGAAGCGATATGTATTCAAGTACATCGATTCCCTGATGCTACAAACGCACATGAACTCAACAAAATGAAGTTGGCAGGCTCGACTCCAGTCTGGCTCGGAAGGATTTGGCCCCCTCCTAGTACGCGAGGGCTGCGTTCACAACGTTTTGCGCGTTGATGCGGCCGTAGCCGTACTGGTTGTTCGGAAAGACCGAGTTCCCCGTTCCACCACAGGTCATGGCGGCATTGGGGAGTGCCCGGTCCGTCGAGCTCGTCAAAACGGTCTTCATAGTGTCGAAGCATAATCCGGGGCGTGCACTCAGAGCCAACGCGATCGTGCCAGCGAGGTGCGGGGCGGCCATACTCGTGCCCGACAGTGAAGTGTAGGCGGAGTCGTTGCTGTTCCAAGCCGAGCGGATGCTCACTCCAGGGCCAGAGAAGTCGGGCTTCACCAGGCCATTCACAGACGGACCCAAGCTGCTGAAGGAGCCGAGGACGTCGCTCGTGTCGGTGGCTCCGATGGCGAAGGCCTTGGCCGAGTCGCCCGGGGATACGACGGTACTGCAGCCATTAGCTCCGTTGTTTCCAGTGGCGAAGACCGGGAGGATGCGAGCTGCGTACCAAGCGTCCAGACTCGGCTGGAAGTAGTTCATGCCCTGGCCAGCGCCCCAACTGTTGCTCACGATGTGCGGCGCCTTGGCGGCGTTGCAGTTGTTGCCGTTCGTGTCCGTGGGGCACAGCATGAACTGCGCGCAGGCCGTCAACAGCGAAAGCGTGCACGACGTGGCTCCGCAGCCCTTGCACGTCATCCACCTGGCCCCTGGGGCAATCCCCACACCATTCCCGCCAGCGATCGTGGCCATGGTGTGCGTGCCGTGGCCATTGGCGTCATACGGCGTCGCGGTCTTCTGGTCCGGGTCGAACCAGCCATAGGCTCCGACCCAATTGTTCCTGAGCGCCTCATGCGTGCTGCGCACTCCGGTGTCAATGGTCCCAACCACCACATTTTGCCCCGTGTTGCTTGTCGCCCAGACGTTCGTCGCTTTGATCTTGGTAGCACCCCAACCGGCAGTGGGTGTGTTGCTGGTCGAGTCGGCCGTCGGCGTGGGAGGGTCCAGCGTGATGACAAGGTCGAAAATGATCTCCTTGACGATCACCAGCGTGAGGATCTGCTGGACGAGGGCCAGGGGGGCGTTCAGCACTTCGATGGTGTTGGTGATCCACCGACTCTTGAACTGCACGCCCGCCGCCGCCAGTAGTTGGATGATCGGGCCTTGGGTCTCATCCGCGTGCTGCTTGAGTGCAGTGACGATGTTCTGGATGTTGGCGATGCGCTTCTCTTCGGTCCAAAGCGCCGTGCTGTTGTCCGCGGCGGCCTCAAGAACTGCCGTGGTGTTGCTGTCCAAGACGATGATGATCCGGTTGGCGTTGTATGGGAGGCCGGCCACGATCTTCACCACGGAAGTCAGTGTTTGTGTCACCGTGCCCAGAAGATCCCCTATCAGGCCGTTGGGGGCACCCGATACGACGAGCGAGAGCATGGAGAGCCCCAGCAGGAGGGGCACGAGTCCGAGAAAACGCGTCATGGTTGAGGTCAAGCGGCGAGTGCTCGGATCGGAACCTTGAGCCGAGAGTGTTGGAGGGAGGCTGGTTAGACACCGAGGAGGTGAATTGAGGAATGAGCTGACCGTCACTGGGACTTGAGTCCTCCGCGAGGTCGGCACACCCATTCCATTGCATCGGTTCAGGCGCGTGGTGCTGGAAGGTTTCCAGCGAGTTGGTAACGGTGTTAAACGCTAGGTATTTTTTTTCCACGGGGCGCTCAGCGTTCGTCGTTCGTCGTCAAGTTTGTAAGTTTGTTGTGTAAGCTCCCCTGGTGAATGCTGTCAGCATGCTCATACTGTACATGACACCTAAACTATCCTCTCGTCTTGTTGAAATCGGTGTAGCTTCCTTCCTCTACCCATTGGAAGCTCGCCGTGACGGACGCAACAGCATTGAGGCTGACGTTGATTAACTTCGTGCGCTTCTTTGGGTCCAGTCCACCAACGCAACTCACCGAAAACAGCCAGGTTCAGTCCATTACTCAATGCAGTAAAGCGATGGCCCCCGTATTGTCTGTGGGCTCGGCAAGACTTCATGAAACCGTTCTTCTCGGGAATGTTCTCCTCCGCCGGCAGGTGCGGCCAGGTCTGACTGCTCAATCCGTTTCCTAACGCGAGAAAGTCAAGAGTGTGGACTGATATGGGCCGGTCGAAAAGTATGATAGCCACTCTCGTTCGCAAGGACGAAACCATACACCAAGACGATGCCTTAACTTGCGGATTGATAGCAGTAGTTGGAGTGTTGGTTTCCGAGTGTAAAGCTGTCGCTCCCACTACTGGCCCACTTGAATTCTTCGGTACTGCTGAATCGAACGTGTTGTCTTGAGGCAGCGTCTTGGCATGTAGTTGAAGTCCACCCACGTTCATCCCCCCGTGTGTCGAAGTGGACTCCAGTGCTTAGAAAACTGGAGAGCAACTAGCGATACGCAGCTTCGGTACTTCCACCACCACTATGGAGGCACAAGCAATCACAACGCGCCTTCCTTCCTCGACCTCACAACGTTCCACAGCAATCTCCGCCTTCGACCGCAAGAAACCGAAGCCCCGCCAGCAAAAATTTGTCGTGCTGCATCGTGACACGAGCTTACTTTCTTCCGTCGCCATCGAAGTGCCGTCTGCCGCTTGCGATCTCCATAGACTTTTCCAAGACGACCAACGAAGACTTCATCTTGCACCAGGGCCGCACTTTCGACATAATTAGAGCACTCACCGTCCATTCAAACGCATACATGCGCAGAAATAAATCGTAGAAAGGAACGCATCGATTTACTTTACTAATCCGGCAAGACTATTGTACAAAGTGGTTGGATTGTATCAACCTCATGTAGAATTTTGCTCCTCTGCGCGCCTCAGGAAGCGGTAAAAAGCCATGCTCATCATTTCCGCCCACACAGTGAAATACACACGCAAAGGGTACAATACGTTCGGACAGTACAAGCCCTTCACGCGCGGAAGGACAAGTGATGGAAGCGCGCAATGCGGCGCGCTTTCCCTGTGCGCCACGCGGTGGACTAATTTGTTGGTACACGACGCAGACCGGATATTTTCTGAACCGTGTAACCGTCGTGTAACGGGTTTCAACCGTTAGATACCTTTTGTCGACCACCGAAAAGCAACTTCTTGTTGAAGTTTACGCCACGGCTCTCTCCACGTACAGAAGCACCGCTCCATAACGCCATGGGCCCAAAACTCCAGCGCTAGTTGCTTCGATCTCGAGCTCACCCGAACTCCACGGCGTGTGTGCGGCTTCTTCGAGCTCGAGAGCGACCGCGACCGAGTCTGCAGACGGCGCCGACGGTTCTGCACGACGAGGTACCACGCGTGCAGTACGTGGGTCATCATGACACGGTTCCTCTTGAGTTGAGCCTGCAGCGCCATCGTGTCTCGGAAGGTGCCACCGGAGCGACGGGTTTTGTCACACGTCGCAGCTTTGCTCCGTGTCTGGACGCGGTGCAGCTGCTGGACGTAGTGCTCCCAGCGTCTTTGCTGGCGGCAGGCGGCCACGAACGTCTTCCAGTGTATTAGGGCGTCGCGCTTCATGTCCAGACGCAGCTTCCGTTGGCTGCGCACGAGCCACCACTCAACGCGCCATCGAGCCAGAGACCGATGCAGCAAACCCTTTGCTGTTCGTAGGCAAACCTCGCGAAACGCTTGCTGCTGGATGGCGTGGCGCCTTAATCCTTGACAGAAGACGCCTTGGAGCAGTAGAAGCCGCTGCGAGCGACGCCATCGGCTGGAGACACGCCACAACTTCCAGTGGACCCAGCACCTTCGTCTCCACCGCAGTGACTCGCGCGTGTCTCGCTGCGCGGCCAGCCTTCCAGCCGAGACGAGGACCGCCCAGGCGGTGAACAGCTTTTGTCTTGATCGCAACTGCTGCATTCGATGCATCGTGGCTGCAACCGCGCACTGACCACGCCGGATGTGGACTAAGGCTATCCAACTGGTGAAGACGTGAGCGAGGCGGATGCGTCTTGCTGCGTGGCTCCACATGACCAGCGCTACTTGGCGACGCCGTGTGACGCGTAACAGCGCGTTCCACGCTCGTGTTAAGAGGACTGATGAACAGAATTGTTCCGCTTTGAACGTCAAATGTCGCTCCATCAGCGCGTCTTGCCACTCACGAAACGCGCGTCGACCAACAGTTTTCCACGCAAGACGGTGGCCAAGAACTCGGCAGCTTTGAGCATGTTTTCTAGCGGCACACCACTTCGACATGACTTTCTGCAGCAAGACAGCCTCGAACCAAGCCTCCGCGTCGATATTCTGGTTGCGCCGCGCTATCGCATTGGCCGCTGCTGCATGCAACGAGCGGACGGCCTTGAGTTTGCTGCGTCGTCGGAAATACTCGTCAGCCTCGCGTCGTCGCCACTTCAGCATAAAATACTGAGTCCAAGAAACCCAAGCGCGTCGAAGATTACAGCGTCGATCGTACGCGACGGCCATGCGGTAGCGGCCTACAGTCAGCCCAAAGAGCTTCCTCAGATAAAACCCCTCAAGTCTCTTGCGATGGAACGCATCTGCACGCCTGAATGCCTTCAATTGTTGATGATTTGTCTTCCATTGAGAGAAAACACCAGCTAACACGTGCCGCCTGTAAAACACTGACAGGAGTTGAGATCCCAATCTGTATCTGCGCGTTTTCCGGAGCCAAATCGTGACGAACGCGTGCTTTAGATGTCCGTACTCGTGCATTTGCTGCGTTTTGATCGCCATAGTACGTATATCTTGATGACGTTGAACCAGCAGAGCCCAGCGCTTCCAACGCCAGCGAAGTTGGACCAGCTCACCCAGCACCACCAAGCGGCGATCTCTGTGCTGCACTTTCACTGCCAGTCTCCATGCGCTGAAAACCTTAGAGCGGAGGATACCGTGGCGAGTCTGAACCACCAGTCTCCAGTGATCTACACACTGTTGAATCTGCCGCTGCTGTCGTTGTTCTCGTACAGCTGCGATCTTTCGTCCCAGCTCTCGCCTGCTCCAGAACGCCCACTTCGCCCAGTGTTGTATCATCTTGCTTGATAAGTGTCTGGTTGCCATCGCATCCAGTTGTCCCTCCTTCAGCATAACTCCATGAGCTTCCGCCTGCTCCAGAACGCCCACTTCGCCCAGTGTAGTATCATCTTACTTGATAAGTGTCTGGTTGCCATCGCATCCAGTTGTCCCTCCTTCAGCATAACTCCATGAGCTTCTTTCCAGAGTCCCATAAATCTTCTCGTCAGTGCGCGGCGATAAAATGCTGCACTTTGAGCTATCGCCTCCTCGCGCTGTCTGGCAGAGCTCACTTGATTTCGCCACAGAGCGATAATGAGGCGCAGTCTTCTCACCTCACGCGTATCGACGATACTTTCGACCATAAATCGTCGGTGTTCCTGCTGGTTGACTGCATCAACAAAGGCCTCCCACGTCCTTCTCAGCTGCCTCGCTCGCTGCTTTGCCGTGAAGCTGTGGACAGCTCTTGAACGTTGGAACGTGCGTCTCCACGGGCGCCAAACAGCATCACGAAGGACCAAATGTTCATGGTTTTCCCGAAGAAACTCTGCACGCAGCCGCACCATTCGATGCTGATGCGAACGATGGAGCCACATCCACACTGCTCGACGCACCTTCCAACTCTTCAATGTATTCTCGCGCTCCTGATCGTATCGCGCGTGCTGAGCGAGGCGGATAAAGGCAGCTCGACGCTGTTGCGAGTGCATCACCGCAACGAGCGCTCGCTTCCGCTGTAGCGTCCGTCGAACATGGTTACTCCAAACTGCCAGCACGACTCGAAGTATACGCCGACGCCGACGTCGAACGGCAAGCTGCAGAGTATGGCGATTGCGCCTTGTGATCTCATGGACGTCTCTCCAGCCATCGTACGCGTCTCCCAAAATCCGACGATCGCTCCACCTCACAGCAAAATTCCACCGCTTAGTCCGTTCAACGTGTTCTCCCCACAATGAAAAGCAACGGCGTGTCAGTTCCTCTACTCGCCGTACAGCAAAGCGCCCGACCTCTTCCTCGATGATCCGTTGAGCTTCGACCCCCGCCTGCAGCCACCGCCAGTAGCGTCGAAGCAGCTGCTTAGCTGCTTTCTGCGTGTACTTCCGGTACCTCGCACGCTGGTGTGTCGCCAAGACCCACGCACAAAACGCTTCACACCTCAACCTCCTTCCTCTCCGCAGACAGAACTGCCTCAACGTTGCAATGCGATGATGCTCGCTATTCCAAGTCCTCCACACCGCAGTCAGCTCCTTATTCCTCGTCTTCTTCGTCACTAAACTTGCTGCTTCTCTCAGCAAAAAATGCCGGACGGACAGTCGTCTCCACGCGTCGAACACTTCAGCTGCAAGTCGCTGCTCCTGAAAAATGCCGGACGGACAGTCGTCTCCACGCGTCGAACACTTCAGCTGCAAGTCGCTGCTCCTGACGCTTCCGAGCTCGCACCTGGAATCTTGATACAACAGCCGATGCGCGCGTAACTCGTCGCCACTCTTCCACAACGTTCATCAGCAAGATTCGTCTCTCAGTCTCCGTCATTCGGAAGATTTTTCCATCCAGGCTAGCGCGATGACGAGGGGTTTTGCGCGAAGACTCCTCTGTAGGTTTTAAGGCAGAACAAGTCGTTTTCTTAGTCGCGGGGCGGTCTACAGACGCCAGCAATGCCGTCACTTCGGCCCATTTTGGAGCCAAACTGTCCGAAGGTTGGTCCCTGCGTCTTCTTTCACTGTGCGATCGCCGTTGGGCGTCAAACGCAGCGTCGATGTCCGCTCGCAGCCGCTGTAGCGCCTCCATCGCCATTATTCTCGTATTAGATCCGCGACGCTTCAAAGCACCGCATTCCAATCTGAAAACTGTACTTGCCTACTGACACGGCAACTCGTATTATACCAGTGGTCGCTGTGCGGCAATTTCGGGTGTTCGAACAATTTAAATGAAGATGTACTGTTGCCAACAACCCGTGGCTAGCGGCAATTTCGGGTGTTCGAACAATTTAAATGAAGATGTACTGTTGCCAACAACCCGTGGCTGCACGGTCATAAGCACGATTCCATTCGGAGTGATTGAAACCAAGATTTTAAGTTGATGCCGGTGGCATTGTTGTGTTGGGTCGGTGACGGGAAAATCCGCTTTGCTAACCTTAACTGTACGCCGTAGTTAGCGCAGTTATGCGTCGCAGATTCAGTCAGATGTGAAGTGAATCACAGCGAATGCGCGCTATTAACTGCTCTTTGCCATCTGGCTTTTAGTTTAATGTGAAGTGAATCACAGCGAATGCGCGCTATTAACTGCTCTTTGCCATCTGGCTTTTAGTTTTCGCCGTTGAGGTTGAAACCGCTGGGGTACTTCTTCAGGAAAGCCGCGTTGAAAAGGTTGTACTTTGCCCGAGCCTTGCTGCCCAAAATGGCGACCTTCTCGGGTCCGAGGTACTTCTTGATCAAGCTTGGGTAGTTTCCTTTCTCCACCCACACGGCCGTCTTCTTGGCCCACTTCTCGGTCCATTCCGCAGACGGCATAACAGCCCTCTCTTCAGCGGCATTGTCGGTGTCATGGGATCGGAGAAATCTCTTCTCGCTGGCAGCGTCTAGCGGGTGACCCGACACGGCAGCGGCGGGTGAATTCACCATAGAAAGCTGGGTCTGGTCTGCATCTCTGGTTGCTAAAACAGCGTCACGGCTTGCAAGAAGAGTCGCTACAGCCACAAGTAGGTAGGCGAAACGCATGGTGCGGGCGTGATTGATGCCGTGCTGTGGACGGCTTGGTCTTTCGTATCGGCGCCAGTTGCGAAGTGAGAGTAGGGAGCAGCAGCAGCAGTAGCAGTAGCAGCAAAATCGGATAGGAACCCTGGACAACGGAATCGAGGGGGATGCGACAGAAGCAGTGATGGTACAGGCATTAGTAAGTCGCACACGTCAAAGCTCATGAATAATTGAAGCGATTGGCTTTGAATAACTGCGAGATACGGAACGAAGGTAAACTGCTCAATCGCCGTCGATTGAAGACTTTATATCCGGCAATGCAGTGCATGATACACAAATATGACGGTGACACTGGATGTACCGTAATCGATTCCAGCTCCTACATTGGCGCCGTCAGGTAGCTGAACGACTTGAAGTTTTAAAACCTGATGACGGTATCCGATATCCTGGATACAGCATCATCAACAACACCAAAAGAGAAAGAGGGAAAATGATACTAAGTATTGAGTAGTTAGTATTAGACATTGGCACCGAAAGGGTTAAGGGAAATTGCCATTCTCGGCCAAAAAAGTTAATAAGGAATGATTTGGTGGACCAACAAAATAGCTGATAGTCTACCGGAAGCAGCAAAGTATGATTGTCCACTTTTACATACAAGTAACACTACGACTTCATAGTGAAAAGAAGAAAGACATTCATCATTCCAGACTCTGTTGTACAGTCGCACCTACTGCGTTTGTTACAGAGTCGACAGCTATGAAATAGTCTAACTATTCACAAGATCGTCAGCTTTTCGTTGATACTTAAGTATCCTTGCTGTATTTTCTGATAAATTCGCTGTCAGTGTGTCAATGATATTCATGTTCTACAGTACACGATCAATGTCATTGACATAGCCAAATATGCATGTACTAGTCTAAGCAGCCTTCTACCCAGGGTCGACGTTCTACAGGAGCTACTGTATTGCATGGTGGCGTACTGTAGTTGGTACTACTGCGGACCCGGGCTGGATCAAAAGCTAGAGGCATAG
>JAIKVG010000144.1:0-18624 GCA_024679175.1 Phytophthora cajani
GTCCTAAACTGTCCTAAGAAAACCGAAATGATAATCCCGGTAACGGTAAGTTAAGATGGCTGTCCTAACAGTCCTAATTAGGAAACACTTTAGGACGTTTAGGACAGTTAGGACAGTTAGGACAGTTAGGACAGTTAGGACACTCCCCCGGGGACTTACGTTCTATTATAATACATATAGATAAGAGTGTACTTTACTATACTGCACTTGCTGTTCAGACACCACAGTAGTTACTTGATGATGAGGTGGGCAGGACACTCTCGCGTTGGCTCTCGCCTGCGGACTTAGCGACGGCACTTCGCCCCTCTCTCGCTTCGCTCGGGGAGCGCCGCTGCGGGGCCTGCCCCACCCCCTCGTGCCTTACGCTAAGTCTTTGCTCTATTTTCTGACGTATTCATGTTGGCACCATAACCTGGCTGTAAGGAAACAGAAACGCACCCCTGCAGACCTCGCCAAATCAAAGCTCGATAAGAAAACAAGTCTCTATAGACTTTAACTTGGCTGTTGAGCGCCATCGACCTCTCGACTATAAGCGAAACGTGAGGAGCGCCGAAAAACCTGAGAATCGGTTAAGTGCTGAAGATTGAATGGGATCTTATGACCAGGGAAGTTCTAAGTTCTATTAAGGCTGTCAAAAGTGTTCGGCAGGCCACACCCATGCAAAAGAAGAGTGTAAATAGCTCATGGTGCTCTAAAGAAGCTAGGAGGCAGTTTTTCTTCCTAAACAATATTGACAATAAATAGTGGATATTGATGACCCCGCTACAATACAATATTGGTGGCCAACAATATTGCAATTTTACAATACCAATTTTTATTTTCCGATCCCTGTTCAGCATTTGACACGCTTTCAACAGGTCCGTCACGGAAATCGCCACAACAGCCACCAGAGACGATGAGCTCTGCATACAAGTCGCCACATATATAGCATTGAAGAAATCTACAGTAAAAATTACAGGATGTCTTCAACGTGAGCCACACACCGTAAAACAATATTTTTGATCCCCACCTTGATCACGGGGAGAAGGGAGGGTGGAATCACCAAGAACTGGTACTTTGATCCCTCTGCAGTACGAAAAGCCAGCTCGTAGACTGGATACACGAACACCATCAGATCCTGAGCGTACAGGAAGTGCAGGTACTTAACGAGCTGCTCCTGCTGTTGCCCTTGATGAAGGTTGCCATAAAGAATATTGTGCTGAGGTGTACGATGCATGTGGAAGATATGATGCCGGAGCTGGTAATCTTCACTGTGGACTTCTTCAACGCTATCTACGTAGCGACCTGTTTGCAGAGTGCTACGTCACCTCTTGCCATTTCCGCCATCATCATGATGGAGTACTTGCCGTCATAGTAACTCACTTGCAGCTTCTTCCAAGCATCAAGTAGTTGCCTTGACCGCAGTGTTTTATTCATGTGAACTCGATGCTTCTCGCTGACTTGTGTCCAATTTGGTGGACGAATATGCGCCTAACACTATATTTGAAGGTAGGTCGGCACTGACAATATCGCACAATTTTCATCTACACCGAGTCTTCAGACTGGCGCACTTGCCTCGTGGCCTTCATCGTAGTCGGTGCGGGAAATTCGTGAAAATGTTAGTGCTTTGTCGATCATGCCCACAACAAGCTCGTGTCGAAGGGTCAAAGTTCCAGCTTCCGGTGAGTATCCACCGACTACTCGCCTTGGAGTCGTACACACGGTCGACTTCACTACTCCGCGCGTTGCTCGTGTGCATTTGTACGCCTCCCCCGATGACCGCGCTGGTGTTTCTATCCGAATCGCTGCCACTCCAAGACCCCAAGGACGGATGGCAAGCAAACTACGGCTTCTGGATACGAGTCGCCGTCATAGTCTTCGTTATCGCCCAAAACATCGACAGGTGAAGCGGTTTACTTCATCGACAACTTCAACATCTCTACGCGCCAGCTTGCATCGCTATCGGGAGGTATCGCTCTCATCTTTACCGTCTGCGCTATGGGGCCATCCCATTCCTCATATTGGTGCTGACTCCAGTCTACAACATTATCCACATTATTCTGTTTCGCGTCATATTGGGCGCTCAAATGCTGCGCCAACTATTCGCACAACGCAAGCAGCTCATCCAGTATATGAATTTCTTGCACGCTCAGATCATGATGATGTTCGTGCCCGATCTACGAAGTATTGTTTCGGTACGGGTCTCGAAGCGGCAGCGATGCTAGTAGACACACCACTGCGACCGTGGGGAGTGGCGTCCAAATACACGCGAGGAAGGCGCGGAACAGTGAAGTTGTCCGTGCGTACGCCTCCAAGGCCAGCAGTCGATGGACGGAGTACTTCCCACCGTAGTAGCTCAGTTGGAGTTCTTCCAAGTGGTGAGCAGCTCCGACCATCAAGCTGTCCGTCGGCTTTGTCCCCCTCATTCAATCTGCGCGTGGGCTGCTGTCAAAAGCTGGCGTCCAGGTACATGATCCACGAAGAACTATTCTTATAACAGGAAAGACGACTATCCTTCATGTCCTCAGAATTAAGATAAGCTAACTCTCTGGTGACGTGAGTTGAATATAGAGATCATGTCGTCGATTGAGAGGCGATTTCACATTTCAGCTGGGCTCGAGTACCAGTGCAACACGACTGGGTTTTGGCTATCCACTGACGAATTAATGGCCATGTTACAGGTTTGCTAAAAAGTAGGGTGAGCTCTATCGAACTTCTGCTAACATGTTTAAAATGTATGCAGTCGCATTTCCATATGCAGAGAGCCTTCGGCGCAGACCACACTTTTTTATTTATTTTAGTCGCAGTCCAAGAATACATGCATGAAGACTACACAAATTTTACACCTCGATGCCACTTACTTTGTTGCCGATGGTCAACCCACTACGAGCGTATGGAACACGGCTACTTGACGGCTGGAAGCGTCTACTGTACAAGTGAGCTATTACGGCGGATCGTATTCCATTCATCGACTGCTCGCTTTAGATACATACACACAATGCTCATCTCTACTGAGAGCGCTGTCCGTATGCCTGGTGACCCCGATACCTATGATCACTCTTGTCTTCGCCCAAGAATTGATCCCTCTTCAAGACCCAACAGACGGTTGGTACGGCTTCTGGATTCGAGTTATGATACTCACCTTCGTGATAACGCACTTCTCTACGGGCCAAGCGGTTTATTTTATTGAAGGGTTTACGATCACTACACGTCGCTTGGTGCTGCTATCCTCGTGTGTTTCGGTGGCCTTCACCCTGTGTACGATCCCCATCAGCGTGTACTTGGTATTTCCTCTACCTTTCTGCATTTTGACCATGGCTCCGGCCTTCGTCATCCTTCAGTTCGTCTTGTTTCGAGTCATCATGGGTGGAAACGTCATGCAGCAGCTTCTGACGCGTCGAGACGGATCTCTCACAGACGATTATCATGTTGTATGGTCTGCATCGCCGGACTAATGGCATCTTAACGGCTGTACTACCGGGAATTGATAACCCCAATAACTTACTGAGTGCATCGTGTTCGCTATGCCGAAACACTGAAGTTGTTGGGTCATCCGACTCGAAGCGGGTCTCGAGTTTCCCGCGCCGATTGCCGACAGCGGATAACATTTTTTTGAAGAAGTTAAATGACACGAACCAGGCCTCTAAGTCGCGTGGAGTTGTATCGCCCCCGGTTGCAGATATCCCAACTCGCCAGAGTACTCGAAAACCATCCGCGCGTTGTTGTATTTGTACTAGAAAGCGCAGCAACGAGATCCATCCTAGTGCTCCCAGCCTGATTCATGTAGAGGATACTTACTCGAGTACCAGTCGACTCTGAACCACTGAGGTTCCTGAGCTACTCGCTCGAGACATTCTTCACGATCGAATGCCTCCTACTTAGAAGCCGTTATCCCCTTCTTCTACACTTCTTACATTCTGATAATGGTGCATCTTCCAAGCGCGCAGTATCACTCCGAGATGGCTGCAGTCACTCTAAACAACGCTGGGTCAACTGTACTACCTGTACTTGTGTTCGGGATTCTCCGGATCGTGTCGCTTGTGCTGCTACTGGTGGTGATCAAGAGGAACTGCGGGATGCAGGCTAAAAAACCCAACTCGCGTGACCCACAGGTGGTCTATTGTGAGCAAGTTGATGGGCTGGATGATGATCACGCTGTGCTTCCGAGTAGTACACTCGCCCCCCCCTATCTGTTGTTAGGATACAAGTGCTGATAATTCGTACGGCAACAGGCGTGGACTTCACCTTCAAGTTCACCAAGCTAGGATGGTAGAGCTGCATTACAAAGCCTTACTCAAGTGCCATACAACAGCCCTCAACCCCCCTTCTGTCTCTAAAGCTCGTCCTTCTGCGCGTGCAAGTCCAGTTTGTACTCCTTGACCTCCCTCAGCGTCTTGGCGCTGGCCTGCGTGATGGGGTCGTTCTCCCCGTAAATCTTGACCGCGATCTTGTGCGCGCGCTCCAGCAACTCAATGGCGTCGTCCACCTTCTTCTGGCGCATCTTGACACCGGCCAGCGCGTTCAAGCTGAACGCGTACGTGAGCGTGTCCTCTCCGTCTCTCTGCAGGAAAATCGCACTCGCCGTCTCGGCCGCTCGCAATGCGTCGTCGATCTCATTCACCGCCACGTGGGCCGTGGACAGCTCCATGTACAGCTCAGCAATGCCCGTGGTCAGTCCATTGATCTCGCCTCCCTGGGCCTTCACGGCGTCCTTGAGCACCTTCAGATTCTTCTTCTTCTTGCCCAGCTTCTTGTACCCCTCTGCGATCCTCAGAGACGCCTCAATGTACGCTTCATGGGTCACTCCGAGGCCCTTTTTGACGTGTTTGCGCAGCGTCTTGTACTTGTTGATGGCCTTCTGGTACTTCTCCTTGGCCATGTAGGCGTCCGCGAGGCTGCGCAGCGACAGACCGAGCGACGGGTGGCTGTCCCCGTAGATCTTGTCCACCATGGCCACCGAGTCCTCGAGCACCTCGATGGCCTCGTCGTACTGCTTGGCGCGGATGAGCACGGACCCGTAGTCGTTCAGGATCTGCGCGTACAGCGCCGCGTCCTGCGAGATCTCGGCCGGGTCCGACACGGCGTGGCGGCCCTCGCCGAACACGCGCTCGTGCAGCAGCGTGATGGCGCCGCGCAGCTTCTCGATGGCGCCCTTGAAGTCCTTGGCGTCGTTGAGCTTCATACCGGCGTTGCGCAGCCCACGCACCTGCTGGATGGTGGGGTCGTTGTCCCTCGCATTGGCGCTGGACGTGGGCTCCGGCGTCTTGGGTGCGTCGGCGTCGGCATTGGTGGAGCAGAGCAGCGTCGCGGCCAGCAGGCACAGGAAGAGCAGCAGCAGGGCACGCATGATGGCGTCGAAAATCTATGCGCAAAAGTGAGCTCCTCGCTCACAAGTACGTGGCGGGGTACAGTGTACCTGTCGAAATGTGTTTTTTGACAAATAGTGTAGCCACCTTGTCAAAAACGACGATGGCCAAGAAGAAGACCAAGAGGACGGCGAGTGCTGCGGACGATGCAGAGCGGACGGAGGGTGCGGCTGGTAATAGCGCCAAGAGAGTGGCAAGGCTATTCACTGCGATGCAGGAGAGAGGGACGGCCTGGTACGGCCGGGAGCGCGAGGGCATCGCGCTGATCGAAGGGTTCCAGTCGGCGCTGCTGGCGGTTCGAGACGCTCAAGCCGCAGCCACAGCGGCGCTCGCTGTAAATAATAGCGAGAAGAATGGCGATGTCGCGCTGGCTGGACTGGCTGGCAACGCGGCGATGGATCCGTGGCTGGCAGAGGATCTGTACCAGCAGGTGCAAGAGCTGTCGAGCGGCTTCGAGGAGCTCCTGGAGCAGATGTACGCGCTGCAGGAGCAGGCAAGAGAGATCGGTGCGTTGGCGGTGAGGATGGAGACGGATCTTTTGAGCTGGAGAGCTGATGTTGCTGTTGATATAGTGCTGGGCGGTGGAGAGGAGCAGCAGCAGCAGGTCGAAGCTACGGAGCTGAGACCGGTGGACTACGTGCAGATGATGAGTCAGGAGCTGGCGACGTTCGAAGCGGAGTACCAGCACATCGTACGTTGGGAAGTTTTTGGGGCTGGTGGAGTTTTGCCTGAGTGTTGATGTTTTTTGCTGGTTCTCGTGCTGCTCGCAGGAAGCGCTGCTGAACCTCATTTCGTTCGAGACTTCCACGGACGAGCTGCGCACGCTGGTTATATCCTGGAGTACGTCACCCTTCCTGGACCCAGCTCAGTCTCGCAGCTTCCTTCAGGTTTGTCATCTCGAATGCCTTTCACCAATGCATTACCGTTGGCTTACTCGCAACTCTGCTGTTCTCTCCCCAAACAGCGCCACCAGCTATCCCAGCAACTACACGCATAAACACTACAAAGACAAAAGCATGCCTTTGCCCACAGATAATATAGACCATATTTGCCATGCTTTTAGCTGCACAGAATGCCTCCGTCCACCCTCTACTTGGTCGCCACGAACTGCAGGCACAGCTCGTTCACGTCCTCCAGGTTCAAACTCGACACAAAGTCCATCTGAGCCTGCAACAACCCAAGCAAACACAACAAAGTACCTCAGGTCAGCTTACAGCCCTGCAGCTCAGCAACCTGAAGCATTCAGACGGTCGGCACCTTCTCGAGCTGCCGCTGGATCTTGGCCGCCTCCTGCGACGAGAAGTAGGGCGCCAGGAACTTCTCCAGCGCGTCCTCCACCGAGTCTGTGGGCTGGATAGCGCTATCCTGGCCCGCGGGGATGAAGATGCCCGAGCTCGCGGGCTGCGCGGCCGGCTCGTCGTCATACTAAAAGATGATGTAGCAAGGCCACAATGTTAGATAGGTAACTGCATTGCGAGGGGTGTAGTGACAGATAGAGCGCCGCAATTGCAGTGCTTGAAGAGGGAGGGTGGAGGCAAGACGCAGACGCACCATGTCGTTCCATTGCACGCGGCAGTGGGTCTTCTTGCGCACCACAGGGTAGCGCTCCAGCAGGCGCAGGAACTCGCCTTCGTTCATGTTGCTGCCCGGTGCAGTTGTCATCTGCGTGTAAATTACGTTGCAAGTTGAGGGTCTCGAGGGTTTCGTTCGGGGTAGATTTAGACATTCAAGTCTAGAATCTAAAAAAACATTTGTATTCAATGCCAGAATGTAAATTCTAGATAGGTGACACTGCTTGTGACTGAAAACTCTGCTTACTCGGTTGGTATAATAATCCTCCCCAGACAATGCAGGAATGCTACCAAGACGCCAACGTCCCTCGAGTTTTCGCAGTAGTGCAGCGTTTGAACCTTTGTCGAGGGTTGCAATGTGTTTTTTTCTTTACGCTGGTACAAACGCACACAATTCCGGAAAAATGCTAGGAAGTCGGTATGTTGTCGTAGGACTTCTCTTTTATCGCTTAAACTTAGTCAGATTCTAAGCTAGAGCCCTGTCCGCGAGAGGTGGGCGGTCTTCGAGACTTACTCTGCCTCGCGTACAGCCTTCAGAACTGCAAGCATCTCTGGGCGTTCTGAAAGCAGTTTTTCCGCGTCGTCGTAGGAAACCTGCACGGTAAAGAAAATCGTCGAGCACAGGCCGATGAGCAACTCCACGCTTATGCCAAAAAAAAGCGTCAGCACGTACCCAGATGCGGTAGCGCATGCTCTCAGCCCACTGGTCGTAGACCGTCGTCGCGGCCATCCTAAAGGGGTAATAGACCTTGTCGCCCATTGTAATAGGGTCCAAGCTAAACCGAACGGTTCCTTCAACCTGCACACCCATCAGTCAATACTAAGCAATCGCCGAGAAGAGCGGCAACGACATCAACGTACCCCTCCTTCTTCAATGAGCTCGCGCCACGCAGCCGTCTCAACGGTCTCGCCATGGTCCCAGCCCCCCTTCGGCAGCACCCAGTCTCTCTTCGCCGGGTTCGAGCTCGAAATGAGAAGAACTTGGCCTTCACCTTGCCCGTCGGCCCTGGAGGCCACAATGCACGACAGCAAACGGCGGCCTTTATAGTAGCGTTGGAACTCGCGACCTGTGTGGGATTCCAGCACAGGAGCATACTTCATGCCTTCGAAGTGCTCGATTTCCCTGCGCATACCATCGCCAGTTTCCTTGGACAGTCTTTTAAAAACGATATCCGTGCCCCTCATGTGCTCAATGAGTGCCAACTGCTGCCGTGCCACCTTGCTCAAGGCCCTGCCTTCTGGGTACAGTTCAGCGACAGCTTTCGTGTCAGCCGCGAACTGGCGCGCGCCCGCTAGCGCCGAAGTATCGAAACCCCTCGTAGTGAAGCCCAGGTGCGCGAACTTCTCCACCAACTCCTCCATTTTCTGGCTGGTACCAGCTCTCTCTTCACCTTCACCGTCGGAGTCGAGATTCACCGAGTCGTCTCCATCATACTGGCGCAGGGAACGTTTGGGTTGGTACTCAGCCGCCAGAGCGCGAGACAGGAAAGCGATGTCCGAATGGGTTGTCGTGGCGACGCCAGTCTTGTCCGAGGTAGCAGCTCCGCAGCTCGAGGCGAGGGCGATCACAGTCAGCAGTGGCAAGACGCGCATCGGTCGTGGAGGTCGGCGGGCGCTCGGAAAGTCGTTGGCAAAATGCAAAGTGAGGCATGAAATCGACTTCGCTGGAACTTGGTTAGCTTCTCGTTTTTTGGTTGATTGGTTGGCGAAGGACGGCGCACTTTGTGTCTCCGAAGTTATGAACATGAGATGAGATCCTTTCAGGGCTTCGCAGTGTCGAGGCCCAACGCGAGATTACCTGCCACAGCATCAACAAGAGGCCCTCAGGCTCTTTTGACTACCTACCGATACCCACCGAGAGGATTTTTCTATAAGGGTCCCATCTCAAGGCGAATAAAGTCAACGAGGCGGAATCTGTGCGGTTTGAAGTGATACGTATGCTGCAAATTTTAAGGCCCCAGTAGTCTAAAAGAAATACCTTGGTTGAGCACTACAGAAGAGGTGAACATTTCGAAGTACAGCATAGACGTCTAAGCTGCTGAAGACGAGAGCTCTCTTTGTACACATTCCGTTTAAACCTGGCTACTTGTGGTACAACGAAAGTATCCATGGCAACCAACAAGAAATTGACTACGACACAAACTACCTACTTGTCAATTGAATGGGGTCATTCTGTCGGAGAAGGTGAGATGCCATCTTGTTTCCTTTGCACAACAAATATTTTAGAGTGCTTCAAAATTATTGAAAGGGCATTGTAATCATGAAACAGTTATTAATAGGATGTCCTCGGCTTTCATTGCTTGCGAGACTTTTCCTGTACATATACAGTGCTTGATTATTTCCTAAGAGTAAACACCTCGCCATGCGGTAAAACGACTACTAAGTATAGTAATACATGTACACAGTTCAAGCTCCTTTTCTCAGGCTGGGCCGACTGCTTTATTCTTCTTCATTAAAGTATTCATACAGTACTCCGACGTACAATAATACTCGTAGGTACAGTATTTAACAGGAACTGAGCCACCATTTAGCTCCCACTTGTTAGTAAAGGAGGGGAACGAAGATTGCACTATCCTATTAAGTCAGATAATGACACTACTGTATTATGCCAATTGCACATGTTGCCAACGAGCATACTAGTATGCTCTGGCGGTCATCGGATGCGACATTCTCCTCTGTATCTTGCCTGTGTGTTTTTTTTCTTCTTCTCTCTATGTCTCCACTCGAGAGCCTGCGCAGTAGGGCAGAGCTTTGATCGCGCTACAGTAGGTACAGCAACGGACAGAATGCAACTGCCGACACCAGGAACTGCCACCGGACAAAAGGCGAGGTACCCGTGTGCATAAACTAAGACATCATGCACTATCCATGTCACTCTAAATTATTGTTTTGGCCAATCAAATTAGATGTTTGTTTATGATTATGTTTTCAATACAAACTTTAAGATACAACAAATATGCGCAAATCCTCATAATAAATGCGTTCGCCAATAGAATGTATTTAGTTGGAGCGGCTGTTTTGGTTAGGAACATTGACGTGCGAGCTTAGAGTCATCACCATCAATCACTACTGGCAGTTACATTCTGTCCGTTGCTGTACTGTACCTGTTGATGCTGAAGCCAGTAATCTCACCGTGGGTCGCGACACTGCGAAGTTCGTTTTCCTACCAACTCGGAAATACGGAGTGCACCACCATCACCAACACATGTGATGAGCCAGGCACAGTTTAACACCCCGGTCCACACCTCATTTCCGAAGTTGCGGGCGACCACGTTCCCAACGACCCATCGAGCTGGCTGAACTTGTCACTGGCAATGTCTCGTCATGCCGGCAAATTTGTACCTCGATAAGGTAGCCGTCGCTGTTGGTGATTCAACACAAGTCACTGAAACTCCGTTGTAGGGCGCATCGAACGTTTTACACTAATTTCCGATTGCGGTCATGTAATACAATAATATACAAGTTGTATGGCGTTGAAATCCGCCCAATGGGTTTATTAATACATCCTCGGTTTGCAGTGCCAGCTTCCACCAGGCTCGGCTTGTACTTAATAAGTAAGTGCCTAAATACGCCACCAGGTCAAGTACCTGGGGCCTTGACTCTCTCTCCTCTAGAAAATACTCATGGTTGGAGAGCTTCCCGCCTCAAAAGTCCCTTCACCTGATTGGCCAAGACGCTAAATACATCCCATTCTCTACCCCAGATCTCCAATCTGTCTCCACAGATCTGGAAATTAGAACGTTTGCACAAACTCTGAAACGTCCAGATCTAGAACCTAGACCATTCCAGACAAGCGAGCCAATCAAACCCCTCAACCAGCTCTCCTTTCTACCCAATCAACACGCGTCAAGCCATGACTTGCATCGCCATTCAACATTCATTCAACGTCAACCGCCACTTCACCGCCTGCTACCAACCGCACAAGCAACCCCCAAGATGTCGGCCACGCCTCCCTCCCCCGTGCCCAAGAAGACGGACGAAGCGCGCCTGCTGTTCGCCGTGCCCAAGAAGGGCCGTCTGCACGACAAGATCCTCAAGCTGCTCAAGGGCGCGGGCCTGGACTACCACCGCCCGAACCGCGTGGACATTGCGCTGTGCTCGAGTCTGCCGGTCACGCTCGTATTCCTGCCGGCCTCGGACATCGCCACGTACGTGGGCGAGGGCAACCTGGACCTGGGCATCACGGGCCAGGACATCATCGCCGAGAGCAAGACCAACGTCGAGGAGCTGCTGCAGCTGGGCTTCGGCAAGTGCGCGCTGGGCGTGCAGGCGCCCGTCAAGGACGCCATCGCGTCCCCCGAGCTGCTGGCGGGCAAGCGCATCGTCACGAGCTTCCCGGAAGTAACGCGCGACTACTTCAAGCAGTTCGAGACGGAGGCCACGGGCCCCACCAAGATCAAGTACGTGGGCGGATCCGTCGAGGCCGCGTGCTCGCTGGGCCTGGCTGATGGCATCGTGGACCTCGTGGAGACGGGCACCACCATGAAGGCCGCAGGGCTCGAGATGATCTCGACGATCCTGACGACCCAGGCCGTGCTCATCGCCAACCCGCAGTCGGCGCACAAGGACCTGGTGCACAAGGTGCACCAGCGCATCCTGGGCTACATCACGGCCACCAAGTACCGCATGGTCACGTACAACGTGGACCAGGAGAAGCTGGACGAGGCCACCAAGATCACGCCCGGCCGCCGCTCCCCCACGGTCAACACGCTCGTGGGCGGAGGCTACGCCGTGTCCGCTATGGTGGAGGAGAAGAACGTGTCCGAGGTCATGGACCAGCTCCACGCGGTTGGCGCCACGGACATCATGATCTTCAACATCGAGAACTGCCGCGCGTAGAGAGAGGGACGGCCTGTCTTGCTAGCTAGAAGAAACGTGAACGAGTGACGCCGCGCTGCCATCGCGCGCGCCGTGACCGAGTCCAATGCAGTCCAAAACCCTTTTTTTTTACTAAACTTTTGATCTAGAATCTAGAGGTTGACGCGTAGTGTGGGCTGGAATGTCCCAAGCGAGCGCATTGACGGCGGTGGAGGCGGTTGACGTGATCCCGTGGCTGAATGCGAGACTGGGATCCCTGCCTGAGGTGTGTGAAAGCTGGTTGCAGGTGCTGGAGTGGAATGCGACCGCTGCTGCTGAGGTGCTTTGAAGGAATCGACGCTCTGGCGAGGAACTGGTACGTCATTACTTTGCCTGCTGGTGTTGTTCACCTTGGATGCACTGCTGACGTTGCTGGGTTTGTTGGTCTTTTCCAGGTCCAAGGTTCTAGTCGACCAGCTCAGAGGTTCTGTGTCGAAATCGTGGGGATCAAACTTGCGGCTGGAGCGATGGCGAGACTGGTCGGAGATTTGGCTCGCTTGCTGGTTACGACGAAGCCAATTGGCCTCGACCTGCTTCCTCAGTGCTGGCGGTAGACCCGAAGGGTCCTCGTCTTCAATGGGCTGCTCCACTTCCCAAGGCTGCGCTTTGAATTTGGTTTCCCCATGGAGCGGTGAATAACTTGAGTTGTTGCTGCTGAATGGGGCTACGGACGTTTGCCGCCAGAGCTTGTTGTTGTCGACAACGACCTTCGTGGGCTTCTCCGTTGTGTATTGCCTTCTAGCAGCTGCCATCAACTGCTGCTGCTCCCGTCGCTGCTGCGTGAGTCTCAGCCGGGCACCGTCAAGCTGCCGGATCTGAACATGGAGCCGTTGTTCGCGAGTCTCAAGTTCGTGCTTCACGCGTTCAAGCGCGCGCTCTCGATTGGAGAACGACGTGTCGGTGTCTTGCACTACAGCAGCCTGCTGTGCCACGAGCTGCTCACGCTCCAACAACTCGCGCGTTCCGGCGTCCAGCTTCTCAGCCAGCGCTACAACCTCTTGCGTCCGCTCCGCAAGACGCGCCTCAGCCTGCTGAACCTCCTGTCGCATGCTCTCAAGCGCTTGGAACTCGTCTTCGTGGCTGGCCAACTCGGCTTCCAGGTCCTCCCGATCCGCGCGCAGCTCCCGCCAAGCGTCTTCAAGAGCCAGTCGTGACCCACGCAGCTCCTCGTGCTCGCGCTCAATCTCCAGCGCAGTCTGCTCGCGGAACGCTGCGAACTCAGCTCTCGCTTCGTAGAGCGCGCGTTCGTCACGTTCCAGTTGCGTCCGCCTGGTTGCGAGCCTCGCTTCGTACACCCGGGCATCCTCTCGAGCTTCGGCGAGCTGCTTGCCCATATACGCAGCGTGAACAGCTTCCTGGTCTCGCAGTGCGGCAGTTTGGGCTTGAAGGTGCGCGCTGAGTGCGTCCAACCGCTGCTGCTCTTGTCGCAGTCGCTCTTTGTCTTCAAGGGCTCCTTGACGAGCGTTCCGAGCGCCAGCCTCCAGTTCGCGGAGTAACTCGGCAAGCTTCGAGCGCTCCTGCTCAGCGTGTTGAGCTGCTCGCTTCGAGCTTCCCTCCAGTGAGGCGATTACACGAAGTCGAGCTTCGTCTTCAGCAGCGACGCGAGCTGCGGAGTTGTCGTAGCCAGAGCCTTCCTCTTGTACCTGGTGCGAAACAGTGAGCCGAGCCAGAGCGCGCTGCATTTGGGCGCTGAGAGCCTCAAGAGTTCGCGGAGTAGCTCGGCAAGCTTCGAGCGCTCCTGCTCAGCGTGTTGAGCTGCTCGCTTCGAGCTTCCCTCCAATGAGGCGATAACACGAAGTCGAGCTTCGTCTTCAGCAGCCACGCGAGCTGCGGAGTTGTCGTAGCCAGAGCCTTCCTCCTGTACCTGGTGCGAAACAGTGAGCCGAGCCAGAGCGCGCTGCATTTGGGCGCTGAGAGCCTCAAGCGCGCGCTTCTCTCGGTGTCGCTCTAGCTGATCAGCTTCGTCTTGTTCAGCGATCTTCCGAGCCAACGCCAGCTCCGCGTCCTGCACTGCGCGCTTGGAGCGGGACAGTTCTTCGCGTAGCCCCCGCAGTTCAGCTTCCAGCAGCTCCGCGCGGTGTTGGAAGCTCGTGGCGTCATCTTTGCTGGTTGCGGCGCGTTGATCGGCCTCGAGTTTGTCGTGCTCAGCTGCTGCGAGTTGCTGGGCGAGCTGAGCATTGGCAGCGCCACGCGCTTCAAGCTGCTGCGAGAGCTGGTTCATGGACGCGTCTCGCTCCTCAAGTTGCTGAGTAAGTTGTTGCGTGAGTTGGCTGCTTGATGCCGCTTGTGTCTTGAGTTGTTGCGTCAGTTCATCTATTTGTTGTTGCAGCGCAGCTCGTTCAAGGTCGAAGGCGGCGGTGATCTTGGCTTCGCGCTCGTCGCAGTTGCAAGCCGGTGCAAGGATCACTTGAGGTTCAAGACGCTCTGTGCTCTTGGTCGGTTGAGGTGGCGGTGGCGCTGGCTCTGGCGTTGGTGCTCGGACTTCCGGTTCAACCATAGACTCAGCTTGTGGTGGTGGAGATTTTGTGATGGGAGCAACCGTGACGGGAGTATCAGAGACTGGTGTTTCTGCTGCTGCTTGCGGCTTCTTCTCTTCGACTATTTCGTCTACTGGGTCTTCGGCGACATCAGCGACGACGCTTTCTTCAGCCTCAAAGGACTGCGAGTACGAGTTGCGTCGATGCGGACTGCTCCGGGCAGAAACGGAGGGCGACGAGGGCAGGATTTCCTCCAGCAGACTGTCCTTGGACTGCTCGAAGTCGCTCTCGCGGATCGCAAGCGAGCCTTTGTCCATAGTCAACGACCGTCTTCGGCCTGGAGACGGAGGGGTGACAGGTCTGTCGCTTACTGCGACCGCAGCTACTGACGGCTCTGCTGGGACCTCGGGAACTGTTGGCAGAGGCTGCGATTGAGTTGGCGACGGTGGTAAAGAGCTCTTGAAGGGGTCTTCGGCCTTGCCAACCTCTTTCTCGGGCGAGCTGTTGTTGCTGCTATTGGCGCTGCGACTGCGACGGCGTGACAACAGCGGCTCACTTGGCTTTGGAGGTGACAGACCTCCCAGCAAGTCCATGAGCAAGCTGTCTCTAGCACTGGCAAGGTCGGCATTGCTGCTCTCAGTGGGTAAAGCTGAAGGTGTTTCCTGTACTGGAGTTGCCGCTTTGGGCGGTGTTGTGGGTTTCATCTCGACAACTGCGGGCTTTGGCTTAGGTGGTTCTTCCTCAACCTTTGGATCGTCGTAAGCAGCAGTTCTGGATGAGGACGGAGTAGCGAATAGCTCAGCCAAGAGATCGTTCTGCTGCTTTGCGGGGTCAACTGCAACAGGCAACACTGTCGGTGTAAGCTCCGGTGGCTTCTCCACGTTAGTTTTCTTATCATAGTCATCTTCAAGTTCATCTCGTTTGGAGAAGGATGACTGCTCTTGTCGTCGACCACCTCGAGCACTACTGTGAGGTTCAGACGAGAACAGATCTGCCAGTAAATCGTCTTTTGCGGACAAACGTTGAGTGGTTGGAGCTGCATCCCGAGTTGAGAAACTATCTCGAGGGGGTTCATCACGCACTTGATCTGTCTTCGGCTCTTCAATGGGGGCCTTTAGCCTTGAATCCTGGTCTCCAAGCGGGTCCTTTGTTGCCTTGGCGAACGGATCGTCCAGGTTGTTTCTTCGACCGGAGCCTCCAAAGAGAGAATCGAAGGTTGAAGTTGACGGTGTAGTCGTCGACCCAAAGCCGAACGGGTCGGAGTCAGCTCCACCGGCTTGTCTTCTGCCTCCTCGCCCCCCACCTCGTCGATCTGAAGTTGGTCCTAGAAACGAGGACAACGAAGATAAATCTCCGTCGCCTTTGCCGTCGTCTTGGAAGAAGGAGGCAGAGATCCCGTCATTTTCCACTTTCGACGGCTCCTCAACCGGGGTAGGGGCATCGAGTTTCTTTGACCCACGCACTGTCGGTGTGTAGCCCGACATTCCAAAGGTATCATCGTCGCCCCTGTTCAACCCCGTCACAGGCTCGGGTGACAATGGCGGCGACTCGAAGTTGGCTCCACTGTCCAGCCCCAACATCTTGGAGAACTCGTCGTCGAATCCCCCTCCCATCTTGCCACCGCCGTTCTTCCTTCGAGCAGCGGCGGCCGCAGCCATCTCTAACTCTGCAGCGCTATCCCAGTTCTTGGCTGAAGAGGTCCATTCGTCACCGGCATCGCCAAAGTCGTCATCGTCGTCATCGAACGCGCTTTTCTTCGACTTGGACGACTTGCTCTTCTTCTTGCTGCTGCTGCTGGAGCTCTTGGACTTCTCCTTGTCTTTGGACTTCTTCTTCTTGTCATCGCTCTTGTCCTTGTCCTTCGACTTGGACTTGCTTTTGCTCGAACCGTCTCCGAGCAAGTCACCGACATCGAAGTCGTCCATGTCGACGTCCACATTGTCGCGAGCACTGGAGATTGAGATGAGGCCGCTCGTAAGATCACTCGACCCGCCTCGCTTCGAGCTCGCATTGCCCTTGGAGGCGCCTCCGATAGGGATCAGGTCGTCTAGCGGCATACCAAACCTTCACCCTCGGCTCAATCGAGCTAATACAAGGCTGCTTGGCACTACTCGGGCATTCGTTTCATAGTTTTGATCCGCCTCCATGGTGCAGATCGCATACGTCGTAAAAATACCAAGCTACGATCGACTGAACAAAAGCGAATAAAGCTGCTCCACACTCGCAAATTATGTCGATATCGTCGCGCGGGGCGCTGGCTCGAGGGATTCTCGTGAGTTTCAACTCTCTGCTCTGCGCGTACTGCCTGACGGTGGCGATCGTCATCATTTGGAAACCATGCTCGGCTTCCCGTCTTTCGACCGACCCGACGGAGCATAGCGCCACGAGGGCGTGCAGAACGTCGGAGCTGGAGATTTTCATGTTAACGTTCCACTTGGCGTTCGCTGCGCTGTCACTCGCCGGTGCACTCGTGGCGTACGTCGGTCATATTGTGCTGGTGCGCATCACGCGCGCCATGCTCGTCTTCTTCGCTGCGATCTATACAGCACTCGCGATTTATCAAGCCGTAGCAGATCATTTGACGTCACTGCTCGGTCCTCTCGAGTTCGTCGTCTCCGTCGTGACCTTCGCCGCAGGCGTGCCGAGTGGGGTGGTGTACGAGCGCGAGCTGCGCTGCCATCGACAGGTGCTACCTGATGCGTTTAACGGGGTGCTTCCATCCAGCTCCTCGTCGACAACCAGCAGCCATCGGACAATAGATCGCCAACCTAGCGCAGTAACTCCAGCCGCCGTCCGCCTGGCTTGGTGATGGCCATCGATCTTCTATCGTGAGGATCCAGTGCGCAAGTGTTGATATACTGGGCGATAGAAGTGCAGGGAGGGATGAACTCCGCCATCTTCCTGAAATAGTAGTCGTCGTCGCGGTGCACTCCAATGGACACGCGCAGTGCAGACCTATGCCGATCTCGACTAGTGGGCTGCTCGCTCAGTGGGTGCTTGTCACGTTCAACGCGCTGCTGAGCGCGTACTCCCTGGCGGTCGTCGCCGCCATCTCATTCCGGCCGTGTTCAAGCTCCAGCATCTCAACCGACCCCGGCGAACACTCAGCCACGACAACGTGCAATCTTTCTCACCTGGATCTGTTCCTGCTTGGATTTCACGTGGCGTTCGCTGTACTGACACTAACAGGCGCGGTAGTGGCGTACATCGGCCACATCGTGTTGGTGCGCGCCACGCGCGGACTGCTCTTGGTGTTTGCGGCGATCTACTTGGCTCTGGCTGCCTACGAGCTGGCGGCGGTGAGACCGGTAACGCTCATGGGTCCATTGGAGCTGGTCGTCGCTGTGCTGGCCTTTGCTGTGGGGGTGCCTAGTGGCGCCGTCTACGAGCGTGAGCTGCGCTGCGACCGTCAAGTGATCCCCGACGCGTTCGACAGTGTACTGCCCAGCAGTCCGTGGTCGGCTCCGGGACTCGAACGGACGATACGGCGGTCGACAGCAGCAGCAGCAGGAGCAGCAACGGCTCGTCCAGCCTGGACGCGGTGAAGGTATACCGCCGCTATGATACGGTAAGGAGAATGAGCAAAGTGCGCCGTGTTGCACATGTACAGGTGCAACAGCGGCAACTTGACCATCCAGTTGGCGCGTCAGCATCTGTGATTACGGAACCGCCCATCCTTTTAGCCAATCATAGAATTTAATTTAAGTTTGAGCCAATCGTATCGTGGTGTTGAAAAGTGTCGATCGTTGACAAAGTGCGATGCGTCATCATGCACCCCGAATAGAGGCCCCTACGGGATGATCCGCGACAACCCTGCCAAAACCTGGGAAACCTTATGCCTAAGTAAGTGATTGCGAACGAGTTGGCTCGAAATCGCGTCGAAAGCTTTTGCGGGCGGCATTGTGCAGTTCATGTGGAGTTCGAGTTCATGATGATCTTGCTGCTGGCTAGCTGCCAACCAGTGGCGGAGCGCGCCCGCCGAAAGGTCACCAAGTAACGGGCGAGTCAGCGTGCTATAGTCGCGCATCAGAACCGGCAGCCCGCGGCTTGCCAATTCGGCCAAGCCAGCATCGCAAGCTCAAATAGCAGCACACACCAAGCGGGTCTGACTGCGTTGTTGCGCTGCAAATAGTATATGTACTCTTAGGCCAGGCTCCCAAACGCTTCGCTTTCGCTCTCCCGTTTGCCGCGGCTGTATCTAACCTGCAATCCCATATCCACTCTTGATCCTCCATCGGGATCGAGCCCACAATATCTATTTTCACAGTTTATTGACCCGTGTCTCGATTGCGTGCGCTCACTCCCCAATCAGTCCGCCAGGCTATAGACGCCCCGAGTTCGAGACGGCAGAGCGCGCGCTGGCCGGCCTAGACC
>JAIKVG010000145.1:0-18606 GCA_024679175.1 Phytophthora cajani
AGACGGCCACCGTCGGCGTGTGGATCGGCGCCGGCTCGCGCTACGAGACCGCGCAGAACAACGGCGCTGCCCACTTCCTGGAGCACATGGCCTTCAAGGGCACGAGCAAGCGCACGCAGCAGCAGCTGGAGCTCGAGATCGAGAACATGGGCGGCCACCTCAACGCCTACACGAGCCGCGAGCAGACGGTGTACTACGCCAAGGTCTTCAAGAAGGACGTGCCCCGCGCCATGGACATCCTCAGCGACATCCTGCAGAACTCCAAGCTGGACGAGGCCGCCATCGAGCGCGAGCGCGACGTGATCCTCCGCGAGATGGAGGAGGTCAACAAGCAGCAGGAGGAGGTCGTCTTCGACCGTCTGCACGAGACCGCCTTCATGGGCAACGGCCTCGGCCGCACCATCCTTGGCCCCATTGAGAACGTACGTTGTTGTGCAGAAAGATAAGCGGACAGAGGCGCCTCGAGAGCGCGTCCTGATTGACCGATCCACTAACTCACTGATTGCTGCTGCTACTTCAGATCCGCAACCTCAAGAAGTCTGACCTGCAGGACTACATCGCCACGCACTACACTGCCCCGCGCATGGTGATTGCCGGTGCCGGTGCCGTGGACCACTCGCAGCTGGTGGAGCTGGCCCAGAAGTCGTTCGGCGACCTGCCCACGACCCCCGCCGTGGCCCCCACGCTCGAGCCCGTGCGCTTCGTTGGCTCGGACGTCCGTGTCAAGGACGACAGCATGCCTCTGGCTCACATGGCGATTGCCTTCGAGGGCTTCAGCTGGACCAGCGAGCACTCGTTCCCTCTGCTCATCATGCAGACGCTGCTCGGCAGCTGGGACCGCACCTCGGGCGCCGGCATGAACATGTCCTCGAAGCTGGGCCAGGTGGTTGCTGAGAAGGAGCTCGCGCACTCGTACATGTCGTTCAACACGTGCTACCAGGACACGGGTCTGTTCGGCGTGTACGCTGTGGCGGACAAGTACAAGCTGAACGACCTGACGTGGTACACTATGGAGGCGCTGGTGCGCCTTGTGCACAAGACCACTGACGAGGAGGTTGAGCGCGCCAAGACGCAGCTGAAGGCCAACATGCTGATGCAGCTGGACGGCTCGTCGCCCATCTGCGAGGACATCGGTCGCCAGATGCTGACGTACGGCCGCCGCATGACCCCCGCCGAGATCTTCGCGCGCATCGACGCCGTGGACGCCGCCGCTGTCCGCAAGACGGCCGACGAGGTCATCAACGACAAGGAGCACGCCCTGGCTGCCACTGGCCCTATCCACGAGCTGCCGGACTACAACTTCATCCGTCGTCGCTCGTACTGGCTGCGATACTAAGCGGATCGTGTCGCCCCTACACCCCAACGTTGTCAAGAAGGGAGGCTGAGGCATAGAGGCTGAAAAGACATAAGCAGAGTTGAGTTTTCTGTAGGGAAAGCGGACGGGCCGGACGCCACTTTGCCACAGGGGAAAAACACGAACGAATGGAAAGCAAAAAATGAATCGACTACACAACGCGGTGTGTTCATGTGATCCCATGCTACCCTGCCACCCTGTCCGAGTCACGCCGTATGCCAAGACTGACGTCGATGGTAAATGGCTGAGTTTGATGCCGTGAGCCTGACGTGGTGAACATTTTCCCAAAAGCTGCGGTTCGTGCGCGAGTTGAAGTAGTACCAAGCCCCAAATCCCGTGTCAAAAACCTTTTCAAGGTTGCCAAGCTGGAGGTCTTTCAAGAAAAGTCGCTGAGCTCGTTGGCGGAACTTTGTCTGGATGGTCTTTGCGGCAGCATCCAACACGGGATCATTGATGGTTGAGCAGTTGAATGAATGCTTCGGCTGGGCATCAAGCAGGCAGTGGCAACGGTGCAGTAACCTTGGGGGTTCCCACTGACTCAACCGCGTGGTGCGGTTGTAGTAGAAATATTGGTTGGTGCCAGGATCCAACAGGCGTTGATACGTCAGAGACAGTAGATCGGTGAGACGACGACGTGCCCGAAATGCTCGGAAGGAACATTGGATCACAAGTACTGCTGACGCAACTTTCATCTTCGGTGGTGAAGTGGTCGTGATTTCTTGCGTTTGCCGACTTGCATCAAGCGCTAACGATACCAGCTCGTCTTCACCGTTATCAGGGTGCTTCGTGACGCACTCGTTTTGCTCGGGACCGCCTTGAATGGAAAGCTGAGTCGAACTAGGCTTACCCCCTAGCTCTGCGATTCGCTCTCGTACCTGCACAAGTTTCTCGGTGTTCATTTTGATTTTACGGTCCAATTCTCGAAGCTTGTAATGGATCTGGCTTTGAGAGGAGTCACTGCCACCAGGATACGATGCGAGAGTTTCGCGCGGTGCTCGCTGCCGAAGAAAAGAAACACAGCGCTCATCAGAATCAATTTCCGCAAGAAGTATCGTTTCGGTTGCTTCAAATGTAGCGAGACTGCATGCAGTATTGATGCTCGACACACGTCGCTGTAAGTGAGGCCCAAACTCCAATGTACCTCCTTGTGGTCTTAGAGTTCCATTCCACGTCTTGCGCGCCCGCAGCAGTGAACTCAGCTTTTGCGGAGAGGGTATGTTGGGTTTCATCCCCAACTGCGGGAGTATCATCTCGTCATAGGCGTCGACCGTGCAAGCCCATCGTTTCATTGTGTTTTGGTTTTGGTTCTCCCCCACGGCACGAGCCTTTTGCGATAAATGAGCTGTTTGGTTATCGTTTTCGCCAGTGTTGCTCCAGTGCAGCACAGGAAGTGCTACACGCTCGATACTCTGGTGACTTGTCATACCAATATCTTTGCTAGCATCAGGTTGCAACGTCGTCCGTGTGCCGAGCCGCGAATTCATCGTAACGCTGGAAACTACACTTTCGAGCGAAGGCAGTCCTGATCCCATGATTCGGAGAAACTCGCCATTTTTAGTCGTCGGCCAGAGCTGCTCATAACCGCGCAGGAGCTACTTGCATAAGCTCCAAATAGTTTCTCATTGCGTACGCCTTGGAAGGAACAACCGCATTCCTGAACTGGTGCTGCAATGGCCGTGGACGAGTTTGGTCGTGAGCACTACGTCGTGGAGGCCCCTGCTGGTCGGCTAGGCATCTTGCTCGTTGAAAATGAACGAGGCTTTGTTATTGTTCAAGGGTTTGGAGACATTCCGGCAGATCAAGCCCCCTCAACGGAGGGCGACAAACGCCGGCTATCGACGATGCGCCAAGTAGTTCGTTCGGGAGATCGACTGGTTGCAATTGATGGCGACGAAGTTGTTCATTCTAGTCTGTCAGAAGTCACCACTCGTCTGGGGAAGCTTTCGGCAAAGAAACGGGAGCTGAAGTTCGCGCGGTATCACCACCCGCAAAGACCAATCAAAAGCTACGACCCAGAAAAAATGATTTTGGTTCGCGCTCCTCGCGGCCCACTCGGCTTGATTCTCAGCGACGTCTTGCAGTACGGTGAAGTCATTGAAGGTTTCCAGGAGCTTCCAGATGGATCAGAAAGCCATTTCAAGAAGTGCCGCAATGTTCACCGTGGGTGCCAGATCGTCGATATCAACGGTGTAGACGTATCCGGGCTGTCGCGAGAAGAAACCACGAAGGTGTTGGCAGAAATGAGAGAACAAGACAAAGAGATCAGTCTGTACCGCATGACGCCAAGTATCTGCGCTCGGTTCTCACAACTCACGGTCTTAACGGAAGATGCCGGCGTCAAGTTCATCGAAACCGAGAATTACCGCTGTGTGGTGGCTGCAGCCGCTGGGCCCGAAATCGCCGGAGGTGATATCTTAATCGGTATCAACAGCACCGACATCACGAGCTTGAGTCGAGCTGCTGCCATGGATTTGCTGAATCAAGCACCACGCCCGCAAACGCTTACGTTTTACCACCCCGAACCGGCAATTTTGCCGGAATGCCACGCAATGCTGATTGAGGCGGGGCCATCCGGACTGAATCTAGACAGCGGCGACGCTGCTCATGCCAGGATTACGGGATTTACTACACCAGAAGATTCTGATCGCCCAACATACAAGAGCGTGAGCGATTTCATCCCGGGCAGCTACATCATCGGAATCAACGGGCTCGACGTGTACCAGCATTCGCTCGCAGAGATCTCCAAGCTGTTTTCGAAATTAAGAGATACTTCTAAACAGATCGTAGTGGGAAACGCGAGTTTGATGAGGCGTCTAGAACGATCCGGGTCGGTAACAGCTATCAGCGTACCCCCTGGACCGTTGGGGATTGTATTCGATGGAGACCATGCTGACGTGGCCCGTGTGGCTGGATTCAAGCCGGTGGAAGATGGAAATCCGGGGATTGTCGAGCAAAGCGGCCAAATTCCAGTTGGATCGAGGCTGCAAATGATCAACAAGATGAACGTGACATGCTTGACTCTGAACCAGACTGTCGGTTTGCTGCAGAAGATGTCCGCCGTGCCAAAAGAGCTTGTGTTCCTCACGCGAAGTGAAGCCAGCAAGTGCAATCTTCGCACTATAAGCATTCGAGTCCCGCCTGGACCTTTAGGCATCGATTTGCGTACAACCACATCCAACACGGCGGTTGTTGATCGTGTCAATGAGGACCCTGCGCGTGGCCCCACGCACATTTTCAACCACGGTGGTGTTGTCAGTGGATCCGAAATACTTGCCATCGACGGCTTCGACGTCAGTTCACTGGAGATCTCAGAACTTAGCCAACTGCTGCGATTGTTTGCACCCCACGAGAAGATTATAACCTTTGGCACGACGACTGACGCGTATGCTGCTATGTTAAACCCTGCACACAAGCCAGCTCTGAAAAGCGTTGTCGTCTCGAAGTCCCCTATGGGAATAGAGTTTGATAGCTCTCTCGAACATGCAGCTTGTACCAAGAATGTAGCCACGAGTGATTCCCACGAAGAGATCCCGGTTGGCAGTCGCCTCATCGCTATTGACAACGTCGACATCAGAGCGCTGTCACTGAATGAGGTTGTCGGGGTTCTAAAATGTCTTGCTGGGCTCCAGAAGACCCTTACTTTTGACACTGGAGATCACCACCAGAGCACACCAGTATCCCCCACGACGTCCGCTCCCAGCTCACCAACCATTTTGAAGAAAATATTGAAGGGAACTTCGTCCGTCGACGCGAATTCCTCAGAATTGCCACAGAAACCATCTTCCTCGACTTTACCCAATGCATCCCACACGAAATCAACAGTTCGGTTTGCCGAAGTGGAGGCTTCGCACGAAACCCCAGAGCACCAAACCCAAGTAAGTATCTGGATGCCGACGCCGAGAAACACCATACAGATCAAAATCTAAACTTTGTTTGGCACCACAGGCATCGCACTCGCGCCCGCCGCCTTTGAAGATAGACCCTCCTTCAGCGCCGCTCTCCGCACTCTCGATTCGAACCGTGGAAGCGACCAATTCTGCGACCGAAGAGAGATCACCCAACGGGAAGCAACAACCGTCCTTGAACTCGCCAAAGACGCAATTCCTGATCAGTATGGTAAGTCGACTTTGTCCGTTGCCCCATCGGATTCCGAACCCCACGATTTAACACCATCGTGTCAGACCTCGTGGTCAGGCTCCCGTGAATCGAGCCGCCTGGTGATCGACAAGTCCGAGAAGTGTCTACATTTCATGCCACTGAATCCCTCCTCTCCACGCTCATCCAAGACGGAGATCATTGCTTTTGCCGACATTAAGGCCCTGGATACTGGGAAGGCCAGTTCACCATCGTGTCAGACCTCGTGGTCAGGCTCCCGTGAATCGAGCCGCCTGGTGATCGACAAGTCGGAGAAGTGTCTACATTTCATGCCACTGAATCCCTCCTCTCCACGCTCAGCCAAGACGGAGATGATTGCTTTTGCCGATATTAAGGCCCTGGATACTGGGAAGGCCAGTCCTCCCCCGTCGCCGTCCAAGAGGGGTCTGTTCCGCTCGCTTTCATCAAAGAAGGACATGACGGAGCACTACCCCGTGGCCATCTCGGCCGAAGAAGCCGGCAATGGCAATGGCAAGAAGAAGACCAAAGTCTGGGAGTTCGACATGCTCTCCAGCGCCGAGCGCGACGAGCTTGAAGCGATTCTCTTGCACTGATGGCCGAAAGCCATTTCGAATTTCTATAGCCTCGATATACTGCCTAGTAGTTCATAAATTTGGATGCAAATACATATTTCACCTGTGATTAGTGACTTTAGTTGCATAGCGCCGCTTGATCATTTCCAACGTGAGTGGAGCGGCCGAGACGCCATGGCTGGCGAGTCCGCGTGCGTGTTCGAGGGAGACTCGTCCGGCCAGGACACCCCCGTGGGGTTCCGAGACTCACCAGGCCAATGGTACACCGCCAACCACCGCAAGCGCGCCGCGCTGTCGCAGCTGGAGGGAGAACCGACGCAACGCGATAGTCAGGCAACGCAGGTAGCGACGGAGGTGGCGACGGAAGTGGCGACCCAGCCCGGAGAGGAGGACCATGCACCCCTGTTTGTCGCTGCTACACCGTCTCAAGAGGATAATGAAGATGCAGATGAGGTGGACGAGGACGAGACCCAGATCCGCATGACCAACTCGGAAGAGCAGGACGGTCAGTAGCAAGCGTGGCTTAGTGGGAAATGAGTGACGCATGACCAACTCGGAAGAGCAGGACGGTCAGTAGCAAGCGTGGCTTAGTGGGAAATGAGTGGCAGAAAGCGACTAACGACGTGATTGGTGGGTGTCTGTTGCATTGCAGCTCCGAGGCCGGAACGAAGGATTTTCGAGGAGGCCGTGCCACTGCCAATAGCGTCCATCCCAAGCGAAACGAGCCGATCTTTTGGTGCGATGGGGGACAGCGATGACGATGCAGACTCGGACATGTCGGATGACATGCTGGAGCAGGACGGCTCTATTGGTGGAAGATGACGATGCAGACTCGGACATGTCGGATGACATGCTGGAGCAGGACGGCTCTATTGGTGGATTGTCGTCTATTGCCGCTTCATTTCAACAGAGAGAAGTAAACAAACCAGTTTTGAAGAAGAGGCTTTACAAGCCTACACCCTTCCGAGCATCACCAGCTATTTCAACACGGGGTGAATCGGACAGCAGCGGCGATGAAACTGAGATTGAAGGCGAGCCTAAGGAAGAATCTCCCTCGAAATCCAAGTCGAAAAAGAACCAAGCAGTTTCTAACGACGAATTGCCATTACGCTTATCCAAGAGTGCAAGCTACACGAAGGCGACTGCAACAGAATGTCCAGCTAAACCAGAAGCGAAGAGTATCCGACGTTCTCTGTCGACCCCGGAAAAAGCACCAAAGTCAAGTTTTTCGTTTCGAAGCGTGAAGCGAGATCACAGCGCGACAAGTCCGGACAGTGGCGAGGCAAAGTCGAAGCGATCTCGACAATCTGAGTCCAGTGTGCCCGCGCATGGCTCGGATGAAGGTGCTTTCCAAGAAAAACACGCAACCACAGAAGAGATTGACCAAGTCCAGCAGCAGAAGATATTGCCCAGCAGTAGCTCAGAAGCTGTCCAAGATGCCGCGGATGACGAAGGAAAACGAGTTGAAGCTGCAGATGCATCTCACTCGACGTCGCGGCACAAGGCTCCGCCGTCGAGTCGTGGCTGCAAGCGCACGACTAGCAGTCGCTCCGCTACAGACAGCGAGTCGGCGGGGTCGCAAGCGGAATCCGGGGCTATCCGTGTCATTTTGACGGGGCTGGAGCCCACTGCTGCAATCCGCAAGAAGATCAAGTCGATCGCCGGTGCAGTCTACGAGAGCAACATCGAGAGGGCCACCCATGTCATTGCCCCTCAGAACCAGCTCAAGCGCACGGTGAAACTGCTGTGCGGCATTTCCTGCTGCAGGCATATTCTGGGTGATCGCTGGCTGGACGAGTCGGCGCAGGTGGGTGCAGCAGCCGATGAGCAAGCGAACTGCCTGCGCGACAAGGAGGCGGAAGACAAGTGGCAGTTTGACCTAAGAAGCACCATGTACGACGTGCCCGCAGAGCAACGCCAGCGCCTTTTTGCTGGACACAGCGTGTTTATCACGAACCACAAGTCCGTGCTGCCACCGGTGAAGGATCTCGTGAAAATTGTCGAGTGCGCCGGAGGCAAAGCGTCGTCGAAAGGGAAGCCCGGGCCAAACGACCTGGTGATCACGAGCGAGGCGGCGATGGCCGTGGCAGCGGTGCGCAAGCAGCTTGCGAGCGCGAATCCAGAGAGGATCTACTCCCCCGAACTGATCCTGAGCGGGATCCTGCAGCAGCGCGTTCAACTCGAGCAGCACCGCCTGGAACGCCCTGCGATCGGCAAGACGTGGGCCACCAAGCGCCGAAAGTAACGGCAGGCGATCAGAACGAAACTGCGTGTTGGTGGATTGCTTGTTTATTACTACTAATAAATTGGAGTTCTTCATGCAACGGCACTTTCACGAAGTGATGCACGAATGAAATAATTAAGAGCTACTGGTACAGGGGGGAGGCTGGAATGTGCTGGCACGCGCCTACTTGGCGGTCTGGCGGAGACCGATGAGAGCACAGCCCAGCAGCGAGACGACGCACATGGACAGCAGGTGCTGGCGCGCGAGGGTTTCTTCAATCCACTTGTCCAAGCTGCTGCTGCGTCGGCGAGTCAGGCGGCCCAGCGTGACCTCGATGGGGACGTCACAGTAGCACACGGGCGCGTCCTTGGGGCAGAACTCGCGCTCCAGCACCAGGTGCTGGCCGCGCTGGTCCGCGAACGAGAGTGTCTTCTTGGGCTGAGCCGAGTAGCTGACCGTGATCATCTTGGTCGCGGACAGCTCGTCCAACCGTGAGCCGCGAGTGGTGCCGCTGCAGGCGAAGGCACTCTCCTTACGCAGACAGGAGCGCTTGCGCTGCGTGCGAGGTTGCGGTGGAGGGTAGTGGTGGTGGTGGCGGCGGTGGCCGCTGCCATACGGATACTTTTGGCCTATGGTCATGGGCTGCTGCATCTGCAGTGAGCGCGTGCATGCGCTGGAGCTCACGCACGAGGAGGTCATCTGTGGCCTAGCTGGCGATTCCGCAAATGACCTCAAAGTGCAATGGAGGAACGAATTGGAATGACATCGACTTGTGGCAAACTCGAAATGTGGCAAGACATTCGCCAATAAAATTCCTTTACAACTAAGCGGGAGCTATGTGTTAGCCAATCAAAACCCTTTACGGCAAACTCTTCAGGAGCCTGGCTATGTGAAAATCCATAGACGAGACCTCGCATGCTCATCGCGGAATGGGCCTCTGTCATCAAATAAGGACACAGAATGGGTGCACAGGCGGAAATGGGTAGCACGTGCTGAAGTGACACAACTTGCGGTGCTACATGTAGCACATGTAGCGTCTACAGACACGAAGTATTGTTGAAAAATCCACCAGTTGATCAATACGTGCGTTGACCAACTTGCAACGTACTCCGCTAATTGCAGCCACGTCGAAAAGCCACGTAATGGAGAGCACTACGATTGCACACAGCCCGCCGCGCATTATTCTTCGCTGTATTTTCAGAGCTGATAATATGGCCGCACACGATCTCGAACTCAATGTTTACATCCTACGTCAGGGTAATGTTGGAGTTCAGACATTGAAAAAGATCGCTGCGAGCGCTGCTGGTGCAATTTCAGCATTTTTGGTTGCGCGCTTGCGTGAGTGTATGACTACGAGCGGCCTCCTCACGTGCGCCTGATTCTTGGCTTCGGCATCCTCACGGTATAGTACTAGCTTAGACGATGTCCAACTAGCACTACTGGGCAGTGGTGCGAGTGTGCTTGAGCCGCTCGAGCTCGACGAAGCTGGTGCATCTGTCCGCAACTCCACATGGGCTCACCAGATTACCCTTTTGTGTGGTGCACGTTGGTGTCGGCGGTACGGGTGATGAAAAAACATGCGGAGCGGGTCGCGACTTGAAGCTCTTCCGTCATCCAGTGCCTCTTGGCGTCACCTGAACACGGGTCATGATGCCCAGCCGAGCGGCAATGCTGCGCCGCGGAGCTGCCTGCTCGCCTTCCGCGCAGGACGCGGCTGAGAAGCAGGCACGGCCCCCTCCTTGCTGCCCGTGGCGGTGCATCCGCAGTGGTTTTCGGCGATCGCCTCTTCGCGCAACCACCCGTAACCAAGCAGCTTTCGCCGCGTCGAGACCGCTTGTCTCGCGGCCCGAGCTATGCGCCCGGGCGTGTATCAGCTCATACTCTGCTTGGTTGGGAGGCGTCCGCTCTGCGGATGCAGACTCTGCATTGCAGAGCGAGCGCTTGATTCAAGGGAGGCGTTGTTGGATAACGGAGTTGCAGGTGGCGACGCTACCGTAGAGTCTACGGTAGACTGAGGAAGCACTACTGCACGTGGCTTGCGCTCGCATGCGAACAAGACTATTTTTTATAGCTTTGAGTACGCGGGCCTCGCGCAGCCCGCGCGGTTTTCAGAACACTGCAGCTCGTAAAAAAATACTTCTGCGGAAGCGCTTGGCTCACGAGCTGGCAGGCTACATTCGGATACTACTACAACGTAGTTATTTTTGTTGATGCCATTACATGGGATGTCAATTCCGAATCTGAATTACTTCGAAGTATTAGCCCTTTAGCTCTGCGGAAGCGCTTGGCTCACGAGCTGGCAGGCTACTTTCGGATACTACTACAACGTAGTCTTCATTTATTGATGCCATTACATGGGATGTCAATTCCGAATCTGAATTACTTCGAAGTATTAGCCCTTTAGCTACAGATGCAGCGCAGCTTCTGTCGTGCTTCGGGCATTTACCTGCGTCGCCGATTGCCGCCACCGGGCTGCTCGAGACGGTTCTTGTCAAAGTCAATGTGTTGCTGCAGAATGCCGCTCAAAATGAGCTCGGCCGAGTAGATCCGCTGCGTGTTTGCCTGCGTCAGCGCCTTCCGAACCAAGGCCGTTCCCAGCGCAGCCTCACTCGTGATCACCACGTCGTCGGGGCCGGCGCTGCCTTTGGTTACTGCCGTGCCGCCAGCACACTCTACGATCTTCACCAGGTCCTTCACCGGCGGCAGCACCGACTTGTGGTTGGTGATAAACACCTTGTGACCTGCAAAGAGTTGCTGTCGCTGCTCCGGTGTGAAGTCGTACATGGTCTTGCGGAGGTCGAAGTGCCACTTGGCTTCAGCCTTCGCGTCCTTCAGGCAATGTGCTCGCTCATATATAGGGGCACCCACACGTGCCGACTCGTCCAGCCATCGGACGTCCAGGACGTGGGCGCAGCGCGAGATCCCACACAGCAGCTTCACGGTTCGCTTCAACTGATTCTTGGGGGCGAGGACATGGGTCGCTTTCTCGATGTCTTCTTCATAAAAGGCGCCCGAGATAGAATCGATCTTCTTCCGGATGGAAGCGGTGGGCTCGACGCCCGTAAGGATGATCCGCACTTCTTGAGTTTTCTCCTCGACACCGACCTGAACTTCATTGCCGGGTAACTGGGTCGCGTCAGTCTCGCTCATTGATTCATCTGTCGGAATACTCTGGCTTGGTTGAGTTGGTATCAGCTCAGAGTCGTTGGGATCGTCCGACTTTCTCATGAGCCACCGCCTCTTCGGAGTTTTCACAGGCGGCGTGGCAACATTGGTGGACTTGCCATCCTTCGCCGCGCTTGATGTCTTCTTCGACGACCTGTCGGATGAGCGCCTGGGCCTCTTTTTAGCCGGAAGTGAAGCAGCTTGTTCCTCCTCGACGCAATTTGCAGTTGAGCTCTTCTCCAACTCACCACACTCCTCATCCGTCTTATCATCCGGCTTCGAACCGCTCAAGGCAGCCGAGCTAGAATTAGAGGAAGGTTCTTGCGCTTTCTCCACATGCTCAGATAGGCTTTGGTCGCTGGAAGATGCGGCGAGCTTCCGTTTCTTCCCTGGGTGTTTGTTGCCGTCCCAACGAGCGTGAGCCTCTTCCTCCTCCATCTCTTCTCTCTCCTTTCTCTCTCTTTCTGCCCTCCTTGCCGCGATCTGAGCGCTCTCGACCGCTTTCCACACTTGATCGAACCAAAAATCAATTCTGGTTCGCTTCTTCGATACAAGTGTGAGGCTGGACGCAGATCCGGGGGAAATGACCAAACTCCACTCCTTTTCTCCTCGTGGTTGCTCACCGATCTCCATCCCAGGCATTTGCGTATCAAGTTGACGCAGCAGCGAATGCCCCTTCCATCCATCGAGCTTGAAAACCAACAGCCATTTTGTATAAAATACAATCTCAACCATTTGCCACCGCTCTTCACTGGTCTTTGAGTCGTTCTCAGGTGCTAGCCAGAAGACGCCAGGGAGTTGGTCATCGTAAAAGGATACAAACTCTCTTGGTGGCGCGCTCTCTTCTCCAAGCTGTGTGGTGATCTCCTCAGGAACTGGAAGGTCGTCAATCGCTCGTCCTAGGCGAAGAGCATCGCTCCGTGATCCGTTCATCTCCAGAAATCCTCCAATGGCATCAGCCCATTGCTGACACGTTGCAACATCATTCCAAGCAAGCACGAGTGTTGTATCTTGCCTAACCAATGCCAACGCGCGCGCTTCTCCAGTGGACTCCAGCACTGGAACACTGGCTGGAACAAACTCAAGAAACGCGGAATCCTGCTTCAGGTGAAGGCAATGCTTGATCGTGAAAGATGTCCCGGACTCAGTCTCTTCCCGTTTGCTACAGACAAGTGTTCCATCCTCGAAGCAATGAGCGTATATCCTTTCCGGTTGACTGGCTGCCTCTCCATCCACTCCGCTACAGTTTTGCCCACTCCAGACCGACAAAAACACTTCTCCATGCAGAAGCAGCTTTTTGCTGGACAAATCTCGCAGTGCGTCAGCTCCGTCACCGTGGAAACACGTCTGCAACGCTATTAACTCGCTCTCTTCACGTGCGTCGGCCTTGGCAATGTGAATGTAGTGCTTGCTCTCCTGGGCAATGTGTATCAGCTGAGGAGCGTAGTTGAGCTTCTCTTCGCAGCCCGAGTCGCTATTGTTGCTCATGACCTCATCTCCGTCACCTTCGGACAAGGTCTTGCTCAGGGCTTCGACAAATTCGACGAGCTCGTCAAATCGCTTCAACGGACGAGCTACCAGCTTCTCGGCGGTCAGTTGATGCTTCGCCAGGAAATCCTCCAACACAGTTCCGTTCAAATCTTTGTCTTGACTTGCCATCGCTTTCTCTATCGCTGCTTGGGTAGATTCGCTCCTGCAAAATAGCCTTCCGTAAAGGATGCGGAGGACGCTGAGCATGTCAGCCAGAGTTTCCACGAAGCGGCTGCATGTGTCGTCGACCGGACTGGCATCTCCACGAGCTCGAGACTCTGCGAATTGCTTCAACTTGGTGTGGAATAGCACGTGAAGGTACCGGAGCTGCGCTGCAGTTTCAACGAACCGGTCGAAGACTACGCTATCCACGAGAGATCCGTCCCGCGACCGGGTCTCAAACTGTTAAGATGGATTTTACTGGGTGAAATATCTCTATATATCGTCCAATAGGAAAAGTACCGCACATGTTCTAATGTGGCACACACAATATATTTGCCGAGGGATGTAAAGAGTGGAGGAGGACGCGTGGCATGACCACGCTAGTCCTCCTCACTTTTTGAAACTGACGGCTTACCTACAAGGTGCCCAATATTTCAGATAAGAGTACCAAAACCTCCACGCACGATGAGCACAAGCCAAATTAAGGGTGGCTCAACTCTCGCGCTGGAGAAGTTCATGGGAAAGTCGGAAGGGGAGTATCCGATGTGGAAAGATAAGTTCCTAACCTACATAGGTACGCTCGACACGGCGTATGAGCAAACTCTGCTCGATAAGGATGTCGGACCAGCCACGGTAAAGATGGTGGACTTCCTAGAGGCTCACCCAGAGAAACCGGTGGTTTCCATCACTGAGGAGATGACTAAGGGAGAGGCGAAGGAGATGCGTTACCGCCTCCAGCATTGGGAAAGGGCTCATGGCGGGTTGTTGAACTTGTTCAATCTATCCCTAACCAACTCGTTCCTCCAAGGACTGCCTGACAAGGTGTCTAACATGAGGCCTTGCGACATATGGAAAGCGCTCGAGGTCAAGTATGGGGGTGGGGATGCTGGTGGGGTACTCACGCTGCGTCGACAATGGGACCGAGCCCTTGCCTCCAACTGGGACAATCTCGGAGACCTATTCACTAGGCTGAAGAAGGCGCGTAACGAGATGAACCGGAAGATGAGCACGCTGGTGGGCAAGGAGATGGTGACTGAGCACTGGCTGTGCATGGAGGTGCTGGCTCAACTTCCAAGCATGTTTTGGGGAAGCAGCATCATCATGACGGAGGAATGGTTTACGGTCGAGAACGTTGAAGTCAGCCTTCGGCGTGTCTTTGGAGGAAAGTCGAGGAAGGAGATCATGGAGCTCACGAACAAGCGGCGCTCGGTGGTGATCAATGTGGCGAAGAAATTCGTCGGGAAGAAGAGGACGCAGAATCCAGCAGAGGCTCCAAGCTCGGACTGCTACTACTGCTTCGAAGACGGGCACCGCAAGAAGGAGTGCCCTGTTATGGCCAAAGATCGCGATCCAGAGCGAGCGGGTGGCCCATTGTTCCGCTCGAACATCCGGACGGCGCCGAGCACGAAGAAGAAACGGGTTATGGCGGTCAAGAAAGGAAAGGCAGCCAAGAAGCCGGAGGCGGCTGAGGACGAGGAAATGACCCCGGCGGAGGCGCACGAGTACGACGAGAAACTGCAAAAGGCAATTGCAGAAACGAACGAGTACGAGTTCAAGGACCAAGTTCCCGTGAGTGATGGTGATGAAGAGCAGAAGCCATTCACCCAAATGGACATCGACAATGAGGTAAGAAGGCAATTTGGAGGATATTTATCCATGCTCAAGCAATTGGAGGTAACTGACGACCTGTGGGTAGTTGACACAGGGGCAGGAGCCGCTATAAGTTCGGACCGGCGGTGGTTCAGCCACCTAGGGAAAGGTAAACCTCAAACTTTTGAGTACGGGAACCGGAGTACCTCAAGGAGTGCACTTCAAGGAACAGTGCGATTCAACATACTCAAGCCACAGGGTAACTACAGTTGTATCTCAATAAAGAACGTTGCCTTCGATAAGGAGTGCGGTAGTAACTTGTTGAGTGCATACTACCTTGCTACACAAGGATACCGGCATATTCAGGCCAAGACGGGTGAATACCTGTACTTCCTGGATAGTAATAACCGCTTTGTGTTTGCTGCTGTAGCAATTGATGAGGTGTACTATCTCCCAAGTAGGCAACTTGGTGATACTGCAAAAGTACTATCAGTCAAAAATAGTAATCTGGTGTTTGTTCACAATGCAATGAAGGAATGGCATCTGCGTTTGGGACACGTTGGAAAAGACCGTCTGATCGACATTCTGTCTGGTGAGGTAATTGATGGAGCACCGCGCCTAGCGAGGAAGGATATGGCACAAGTTACCTTCTTTTGCCGTACATGCGCTGTAGCAAAATCAAGGAGAATGTCTTACCGGAATATGATAGGCACAAAGGCAACCGTTCCTCTCCATACACTTCATCTCGACTCACTAGGGAAGATGAAACCTGAAGGGTTATATGGTACGACAGGATTTAAATACGCACTGGCAGTGGTGGATGATGCTACCGCCTATAAGTGGTATTTTGTGATGAAATCACTAAAGGAGGTGGGAAGCAAGTTAACACATCTCATTACACAACTTGAAAGGCAATTCCCATACAAAGTCAAAAAGATTCGAACTGATGGAGGTACTGAGTTTGTAAACTATGTGGTAGAGAGATACTGCTCTAAGAGAGGTCTCTTATTTCAAAGATCGAATGTGGAATCCCAAGAAGAGAATGGGTCAGCTGAACGGGCACACCAAACCATAGTGGGCCATGTCCGATGTGCGCTGGCTGGATCTGGTATGGCTGCGAAGTGGTGGCCAGAAGCCCTAATGTATATGACAGCAGTGGCTAATAGAGTGCCTGCTGCACGACTGAAGGGAAAGACACCCTACGAAGCCTTATACGGGGCAAAACCAAATGGATTGGCACTAAGGATATGGGGAAGCAAGTGCTACGCGCACATACCAAAGTCCAAACGGGCAAACAAGAAGTTCAGTGATCGTGCCACTGAGTGCAAACTTTTGGGGCTCTCGGAAAATTACAAAGGGTATCGACTTTTAGATGTCAAGGGTAATCGGTACCTCATAGCACGAGACGTGAAATTTGATGTAACGTCAACAGCCAGCTTAATTGTCCGGTCCTTTCCATCGGCCAAGATTGAAGTAAGTGAGGACACAATCAAGGAGATATGTGGGCAAATTGTCCGGTCCTTTCCATCGGCCAAGATTGAAGTAAGTGAGGACACAATCAAGGAGATATGTGGGCTAGGTAAGCGGACGCGAGACACGGCTACTAATGTGCCAGCTAAACAGAGACGGACTGAGGAGTCCTCAACTGCGGTTCCAATGAGTACAAGAACGGTGGGAGCCCAGTGTGATAGGGAGGTGATACCTCCCATTCCACGGCCCCGCCGCAAACGAAGGCCAAACACTCGATTGAGAGATTATGTAGTGGCCATCAATAAAGTCACACGAACTATAAAGGTCATACCTATTCCAAGGTCAATCAAAGAGGCTAAACGAGGGCCACATGCTAAACAGTGGGAGGCAGCCCTCCTAGTCGAGTACCGAGCGCTAGTTGAGAATGGTACATGGGAACTTGTAAAATTACCGAAAGGGCGGAAATTGTTAGGATGTCACTGGGTATTTGACGTTAAATACAATGCTGATGGGACCGTTGACAGGTTTAAGGCCCGATTGGTAGTAAGAGGAAATACACAAATTCACGGTGTAGACTACAATGAGATTTTCTCCCCGGTCGCGAGGTATGAGTCGTTGCGCTTGCTACTCGCTATAGCAACTATTAAGGATTTACATGTTCACCAAATGGATGTGTCCACAGCATTCCTCAACGGAACGTTGTTTGAGGATATTTATATGCAACAACCTCATGGGTTTCGGCATGGGGATGGCTCGACCGTGTGCAAGCTAAAGAAGAGTCTCTACGGACTTAAACAGGCGCCGCGAATCTGGTATGCGCTCCTCAATAAGTTCTTGGTGCAACTTGGGTTTTCCCGGTGCAAAAAGGAGTACTGTTTGTACCGGCAAAAGTGGGAGGTAAATGGAGAGTCGCACATAGTACTAATCTGTGTGTACGTGGATGACATTACTATTGCCGCAAGTAATATGATACTCATGGAAAAAGTTAAGGCAAAACTTGCGTCAAGGTTTACTATGAAGGACTTAGGCGAGGTACACTACATCCTCAAAATGGAAGTTAAGCGAGACAGGGCTAACAAGATCCTTAGTATGTCCCAACATAAGTATATCATGGACTTACTACAAAAGTTTAATATGACTGAGTGTGTCCCAGAGCCAACACCTCAAGCCAAAAGTGTAGTACTGGAAAAGGAAGGAAATATGACTCCTGAGCAAATAGCAGCTCAGCCATTCGATTACAGAGGTTTAGTGGGGTCTTTGATGTATCTCGTTCGTGGAACACGACCTGATATAGCAAATGCTGTCAGAGAACTAAGTAAGTTCCTCTCATGCTATAATAAGAGCCATTACAGGGCAGCCCAGAGAGTACTAAAATATCTGAAAGGAACGTCGAAGTATGGGCTTGTATTCGATGGAAAGTGTAAGGAAGTGATATACGAGCTATACACAGACGCGAGCTTCGCGAATGCAAATGAGAACCGAAAGTCAGTGACTGGGTATGTCAGTATTATGGCAGATGCGTGTATTACTTGGAAGAGTTCGAGGCAAGATACTGTAAGTCTCCACACAGCACAAGCTGAATTGATTGCAGCAAGTGAGGGAGTCAAAGAGAGCGAATGGCTGTGGTTTCTATTGGAAGAACTGGGCTTTAAGCAGAAGCAACCGATAGTATGCTGGTGTGATAATAAAGGAGCCATTAGTATAATAAAGGATCCAGCTAACCATGCTTCAACAAAGCACATTGATATCAAAGGGCTTTATGCGAGAGAGGTACATGACAAAGGACGAATAGTAGTTTCGTACTGTAGTACTAATGATATGGTTGCGGATGCCCTCACAAAGGCACTACCTCAAACTCAATTTGAGAAGTTGAGGAGTTTGATGGGGGTCAAAGACCTAAGCCTTCCCTTAACACAGTAACAAATCATGGGTTGTTTGAGTCCACGGATACTGTATCGCTTGGTTGTGAGAAGCCATCCGGTTGATGAGCGTCAGCTTTTTGCTAGTACGCACTGAAGATCCACCATGTGGTCAAGTTCAAGCCAGCCGGCCTCAAGTTGAAGTGCAAAGATACTTTTGGGCCAAGATTCAAGGGCAAAGACTTATGCGGTTAAGACAAGACAATAAGACGCAACGTTATCATACTATTAGGACTTCCAATATGCTTAAGCTCAATGGTTAAAGACTAGACTACGACACATCACGATAACATGATGCAAGCACAGCAAGAGCCACCTTTGACCGCATCTGCAAAGGGAGGGATCAGATCCCAGCCATGCCTCGGAGAACTTTGCTCTAGCGCTCCACAGACTCTGGATTGGTGGTACCGCAGACCGAAGCCTGGGCGTTGTAACTGTGTTCGTCGTAGCCCCCCGAAGGTTTAAGTGCGGCCATAGGCGCAACGTCGAACCGATGAAGCTTAA
>JAIKVG010000146.1:0-18535 GCA_024679175.1 Phytophthora cajani
GGGGTTTGACCGCTGGGATCCGAACTCGTCGGTCTGAGACTTCTTGGTTGATTTCTACGCTGTCATTTGGTAATACAGCCCCGTCGGTCTCTTCTCGGGCGCTGCCTCCTCCGAGACCCCTGAAATCGACCTCCTGCTCACCACTGGGTCGCGGAATCGTCGCTAGATGCTGTCGTGTCTTCATGGGGCTGGTAGGACATCTCTTTTGCGCGTACGAGTGGTGGAACTGCGGAAGGCGCAGTCTTCATGGGGCTGGTAGGACATCTCTTTTGCGCGTACGAGTGGTGGAACTGCGGAAGGCGCGTGGATTTAGGGGATCTTGTGTCAACGCAACTGTGAGCTTTTGACACGCGCGACAAGTGACCCGCCAAGTTCCTGGCGATCTCTCGTGTCCAGATTGTAGCGTTGCTGTATGGTTCCGCTCGTCGACCTCGGTCCATGTTTCTCTGGTCAAGTGGCTGCACGAATATCCCAAGCGAAACTCAGTAAGAGTGGCAGCTCAACTCCGTCTTGTAGACAAATGTGTGCTCAGAACTATCGATCGATATCTGTCCTAAGCAAAATTAGATTGTGCTTTGTTTAGCTCGGAGGGTCATCTCGACGCGATACTAGCCACTGCAAAGCTTGATCCCAGTGGACCCTCTCTCGGGTATTGGTGGTCTTCACTAGTACATCTTCGCCCCGGATCTTCAAGCGGAGTACGCAGTCACCCTCAAAGTTTTCTTTCAAGACAGACCGAGCGAGAAGTTTCTTCGATGGCGATGAAGGACTTCTAGCCTCGGTAACGTGTGAGCGCTGAGGGCAGACTTCGAGCTGACTCGCGAAGACGCGCTCGACACGAGGTGCGTGGCTGGTTTCTTTTCGACGGAACAGGAGATAATCTCCACTCGGTGCTAGCTTGATCTGGATGCTTTCGACTGTGTCCGGTCTTGCCTCCCAGAGTACACGAAACTTGCCCCCGCTCACAAGTAGATCGTAAAAGGCTTTTTCTGAGTCCGGTATATGCAGCTGAGGACTTGAACTCGGCGTCGGTTTTGCTTGGACGGACTTGATGCGTTGCTTTTGATAGTCCAGAGCCGACACTTTTTCCAGTATGGTGCTGGCAATGCGATAGATTTGACCCCCACTTGTCTCCGGATACTCCTGGGTGACCAGCTCGAGAGCCTCAAACACACACTCATCTTGCAGAGCAGGGTAACTCTCGCCAACGTTGAGAACCAAGAGGTCAAAGAAGCACAAACTGCTCAATAGTGTACTTTCGTCCTTGATATGGCTCAATATTCGGTCCGACGTGATAGGGATAGCGTCATACACAATCAGAATCTGGGCACATTCGATGTCCTCACTCAACATACACAGCAGTCCATAGAGAGCTCGCTCAAGTGATCTATCGTCTCCCACGCTATCCAGCAGCTCTAGAATCGTGAATGATCCTTTAGGTGAAATGGTTTTACAAATAGCGCCATCAACTGCAAGTCGCCCCAGAATCCCAACGAGTTTCTCGACAGACATTCCAGAACTCGTACTCCGCAGTTTGTGAGTCGAATCGGCCAGTTCTAACAGCCATAACGGTAGACCCCTCCATCCATGACCAATTGCTCGGTCGGAGCACGCCATATTTACGAGGCAGTCTACGGCCAACTCCACCAATACGCAGTCAAAGTTCGTTTCCCAGATACGGTCAATTGTCTGCTGCAGCTCTTGAAGCCCGTGTAAAATTTCAGCAGACTCACATAAGCGCTCGTCCTTTGTAAGCGTTTTCAACAATGAGAGGCACGATTGCAGCACACCAGAATCCCCTCGACAGGAGTAATTATCCAGTAAATCAAACAGCAGCGGGATAATATCAGCGTCATGTAAATGTGCCAACAATTCTGATTTCTTTCTTGATCTGTCCCCGAAAAGTATCAACGTATGCCCTTTTTTGCCGGGTTGGTGTTCAAATACTCCCAGCATTCGATTTACGAATTCAATGCACATATTGCAAATTGTAGCGTTGTCCGCGTTCTTCTTGCACACGAGCAGTATCGATTCAGCTGCATTAGCTGCCACAAGCTGATCAATGTTTGTCAGGAATGAGACGTTTTGAGACGCTATGTCCAGCAACAATCCAAGGCAAGAGCGCCCTATCCAGCCGTCGTTTGCGTGCAATTTCAGACACACCAGCAGTACATCAACGCCCTCGGAGTCGACCAAGTGTTGCAGGGGCAAATGCTGCTCCTCTTGGTAGATGTACGCCAGTATAGTAAGAGCTTTCCTCACCATGAAATTGTGGCTCATGAACATGCGGATGATGCCGACGACTATGGTGGTTGTGGCTTCAATTGATTCATGAACCAAATCATCAGAATCGCAGAGTAGAGTTGATACGCACTTGAGCCAGTCCCAAGCCGTTGAACTGCTGCCGATGTATGGCAGGACAGAAGTGTTGAGGACTGCAAGGCTGTCGCGACTTCCAACACAATGAAAGCATTGAATACCGATCGCATCGTTGAGGATACGGAGCGTTGACAGGCACTCATCGACGATTTCCTCATCGAGTTTCCAGTTTTGTAGCAGCTCAAACAACAGATCTAGTAAAGGCTCAAACTTCTCAAATCCGGCCTCAATTGGGGTTACACCTTCGACAGCGATATTGCTGCAAAACCTTGCGAGACATCGAGCAAACGGAAGCGATAGACGCTGGTGCAGCGAGCAAGACGCTAGTAACGCAGGAATATCAAGCTGGCCATTCGAACAGACGACCGACGGGTGCACGAAAGTTATCTGGTCTAGCATTTGCATCACTTGGTAGATCATCGGGGTCGTTATGGTGTGAAGAACCAGGATTTCACAGAGAAACGGTACCAAATCGGACACGTATCTTGTGTTAGAAACCATATCCGGGTCGTCCAGCACACGGCTGAGTTGGTTTACGGCTTCTCGCATGTGAGTATACACCAGGGGCTCAATGGAAGTTTTCTCGGAAGTGTTCACACCAACGTACAAGCTCTCGTCGGGCTCACTCGACACTTGGACTACACTTCGGCAATTGGACGAAATGATCTTCAGAATTTCGTTCTCGGACAGAGGCATCTGCGTATCCGATTCATTAGCTACCGAGGTTGTTGCAGCGGTATAGCGGGGTTTGGATACTGTGGATATAATCTTTTGCCGTGTGATATATAGCTGTAGAACAAACATCTCGGTCTCTCCCTCCGAACGCGCTGACGCAGGTATTATCTGCGTTCTACATTGCTGTATCAAGGACATGTCGAGCTTCGAGGGGTCGACCGCCAAGAAATACTCCAGCACGAGATACGCCAACCTAGTGGAAAAAGAGCGCTCGCTTGTTTCAACGTAAAGAAACAGCAATTGCAACGCAAATTTTGTGTTTTCGTGCTCCAGGTTTGCTCCATAGCCAGCAAGATAGCAGACGATCTCCAGGGCTATGCAAATGACATCTGCATACTGAGACGGTGCACAAAGTACGTTGTGCAAAATGTCAATACCCCCTAAATCCGAGCAGAGAATTGCGCAGTTTTTTCGCTTGGTGAACAGCTTCAGGGTTTCGAGCGCAGCACGCAACATTTCGCTCCCTGAAACTTGCCGCCATCCTCGTTGACCTGTGTCACCAACTTTTCCAGCGATATTCTGCTTAACGATTGCCAAAATGGCAGTGAGCTCGCCACTTTCAATCCGCTGGGTTTTGTGGCGTATGTCGTTAACATGATCAAACAAGAACATGAGGGTTGTCACGTGAATGTCGTTGCTTGGTGCAGCACGGGCGAGCTCAAACAAGTGCAGGAGACCCTGAGGGAGAACCAGAATCGATTCTAGGAGCAGCTCTTGAGACGATTTGTGTGGTGAGAAAACTTTCAGGAGTTCCAGTACACTTTCCACCTCTCCACTTTCCCATCGGGCGGCATACACGGTTCTAAGAGCCGAAACACAATTTCGAAGACTCGTTTCAAGGCACTGCGATCGATGTAAGTCCGTTGCAAGTCGTTGCATCGCATTGGACAACACGTTCGCGCAAGCGTCGACAAATTGCCATGCTGCCGCTCGAATAGAAGGTGAAAGGTAAACAGCCACAGCTAGGTCGATATAGTCTGCCAGTGCTTCGTCAGAGATACCAATCGGAGTCAACAGTTGTCTCAGACTCACCGCTGAGTCCTCCACGGCGGCTCGCTCTGCGTCAGTCTTTAGACCAACCACTCTGGCAATTTTGAGATGGAGACTTACGATCGTTGAGTACTCGGAGGTTTCAAAGCTAGGAGCAGCATTGAATAGCTCGTAGAAAGCTGATCCAGATTGAGCCAACTCCTTCAAACAACAGCCCGATTCAACGGTTGAGGCGTCAGTCGTAAGCTGACCAAACTTCAAACTTAGACAAGCGACGCTGGCCGTAATATGTCTTTTGATCCTTCGAGCATTTGCCACAGTAGTTTGGCTATGGACCAAGCGCTTGCTTTGCTGGTGTAATTTCTCAAACAACCCGTTGCAATCCAACTGCCAGCCCTTCGCACCATTCACCATTCCCACACACTCTATCAGGTTCTTCCACGAGAGTGCTTCCTTGTCTTCAATTACGATATCGACGAGGCTGATCAGCAGCGCGAATGGGTCCGACGATAATTGCACAATCTTCTCCGCGTAGAGAAGACCATGATGCTCGATGACAGCCCCCAACACAACTGCACACCAAGTTTGGCAGGGTCGTTTGTGAGTGGCTACTGCACAGGTCGATGAGGCCACAACGTGACGTGTCGCTCGATGTTGAGTAATATGACGGACGTGATGCACAGGTCGATGAGGCCACAACGTGACGTGTCGCTCGATGTTGAGTAATATGACGGACGTGTTCCGCGCCAAGTTTTATACAATGCTGAAGGATCACACCAGTAGTCTGAAGAACTTCTTCCTGAAGTGCGGACTTGGTAAGACCAACGTTTGTATCCGAGAAGAAAATATTCAGCGTTCCCAGGCACAAACGGACTAACACGTCACTGCCATTTTCCTCGCGGTGAATAGAGAACACATTATCCGAAGCACAAACGGACTAACACGTCACTGCCATTTTCCTCGCGGTGAATAGAGAACACATTATCCGAAAAAGACGAGAGAAGTGTCGAAATTATCCCTAGCACAGACACAGCAACATCGTAGCCGTCCGCTTCCGTCTCCAAGTGGGCGACATCTGACTGTACAAGCTGCCACAGCACGCTTTCGAGTTCGCTGATGTGAGAGGACGCCAGCACTATTTCTCTGCATTGACTGCATCGAAGAAGGTAGTTCAGAGCGTCGAGAAGTTCCATCAACAAAGCGGGATCAAGCACCGTCAGTCCTGAGACGATGCGGAGAAGTACAAACTCGATGACGAGCGTGAATTCGCCCGAGCCACGGTCCGCCAACGCCGCTATCCAGCGCATGGAGTGCCATGCAGTACTCTCTGCGAACTGGCACAGCGCTGTATTGATGACTTCTTCTCGTTGCTCTGTGGGGAGTAGCTGGCTGGATAAGCAGCCCAGTTCTAGGAAGAACGAGGCGTACTCTCCCATCTCCTCCACGTGAACACCGAAGTTCTCCACTACAGCTGCGAGATATCCAAAGATACGGTGATATGCGTCAACTGTCTTCCGTACTTGACTGGAAAACAGTATCGCCTCGAGAGCCTTGAAATCATCCGTCGAGTTTGTCATCGTAGCACAATCAATAACGCCATTCTTGGGCACCACACACCTCTCCAGTCGGTGTATCAGTCGACGTAGCACAATCAATAACGCCATTCTTGGGCACCACACACCTCTCCAGTCGGTGTATCAGTCGGCTCACGTAGCTCGTCGTCGCAAAAAGCGCAATTGCCGTGTCGAAATGCGCAACGTTCTCTTGTGCGGTTGAAGAGGGAGAAAGAATAAATATTCCAGTTAGTTTCCCCATGCGCAACGTTCTCTTGTGCGGTTGAAGAGGGAGAAAGAATAAATATTCCAGTTAGTTTCCCCAGAACGCCTAGGCATTTGGAGACCAAAGCATCGGACATGAAGTCGGACACCTTCGCAATTTCTTCCAGGATCCGAATTGCGCCCATACATTCTCCTTGGAGGAGCGTGCAACAGCTCTCGTGTTGTATCGATTCCTCCAGACCGTCGAGTATCACCTTCATCATCTTGATATGTTGTCCTCCAGCGGTCTTAACGGACTGTTTTCCACGCGAGAGAACCATCAAAGTCGTTGCAAAGAGCAACTTCCGAGTTCGCTGCTGAGTTGAATTGCGCTGGAGAATTGAGGTAGCCACTGCGATCCACCGACTTTCCACTTCGCTAGACATTAGCATCGGAAATGCCAACATTGCCTGGAGCACTTGACAGCCACCGTCCACAAGCAGAGCTGGGCATTTCTTCACGTGCAAAGCGTCCTCGAGACAGCCAATAATTGCATCATCGGCCCCAGATTGAAGTAACTGCGAGCAGACTGCCCGTCCGTCAACTCCATCGTGAGAACCTTCAGCAACTGATGTTTCCACTACTTGTGTCACTGCTGGGGCTGTCACCATGTTCTGTAGCGCATAAAAACAGGTTGTGACGAGCTGGACAAACGAAGCCTCGCTGCGTAGTATCAGTTCTTGCTTGGCATATCGCAACATTCCAGTAATACGCTGAATGGAACCTTCCTCGATCAACAGGGGAAGAAAAGGTTTGACAATCGCCAGAGCTCCCACGACACTGCAGCACGTATCTAACGCTTCGGTCGATATTGCCTGTTTTCCGTCACAAGCACATAATTTTAGGTTTGTGCATCTTTATAACAACATGTCGAAAATAATTACCTGTGTGCTGAAGGACTGTCCGTTGGAGACGTGAGCTTGCGGCTCGATCGTACCCAGATTTCTGGTCACATCAAGCTTGTGAGCCACGTCACAAATAATGAGCCGTGCGTTCAAGCCCGGGGACTCTTCAGATCCCCACTGGTAAGAGCAAATCGCCTTGGACACAACTTGCAGTAGTGCTCGGTCAATAAACGCTGCTCGAATGCTGTCGTTCAACTGAAAAATACATGTCAGAAACCGAATCAATTCGAGTCCTTCAAGGAGTAGTTGTGCTCCTCACCAGTGCGTTGACCACAAGACTGAACATTTCTCCGAGGAAAGCGCACTCTGACAACTTAGCACGCATGACACGAACTATATCTCGGACATGTTGGTTTGACAACAGCGGCTGATCGGGACTTTGCCGGGCTATCAGCTGCGTTAATGCCATCGCGCACTCCAATTGGTACGAGTGTTTACTTTCCAGGTCGAGCATCGATTCTGCAACGAGGAAACAGAAGCTTCTGCGGATTCGCATTAAATATTTAGTAAACGAAGGTCTACAGCACCGAATAAACAGCGATAGTAGCTAGTAGAACGTCACGTACGGTAGCGAATCAGGTTGACATACACCAGGAGCTGACATGAGAGTAGTAACAACTACATGAACACTGAGGGGCAGCTACAGCATCCAAACGAATGTTATCAAGGGCCAGTGCCATATAACCCCGACTTCCAATTGTTTCTTACCTCTTGGCGCTTACTCAGTACTGACACGAAAATGGCAGTACCATTGCTTTCCGTAAACTTTTCCGAGAACCCCTGCGTCACACAACGTAAGTGATCCATGGCTGGGCTTTTAAAACCTCTCAGGGATCGTACCTCGCAATGTAGCAGCGTTTTCACCGTGGCTAGAAGGTGATGTATAAGCTCATCGTTCCCATCCTCGCATCTTTCGTGGATCACTTCAATCCACTTGGTGACGCCCGTGCCATTTGCTTGGACTTCATTCCACGTCTCATCCGGCCAATGCATCGCCACATAGTACAGTGCTTGGGCCGCTGCTGTTTCAATCGTAGGGTTTCCAAGCGCAGATTCTCCAACAAAAACGTTGGCAATTACTGCTATCCCCCCGCTATCCAGAAAGGCACGAGCTTCCTCTCTGGTCATAATAAATTTGACACGGGGCGGCAGTATGAGAACTGGATGGGAATGAAATCAAACACTCGGCTTCATACCTCCACACAACACTCAGCAGAAGCGTCATGGCTGCGGTTTGAAATGCATTTACCTGGACTTCAGTGCGCCTAGAAACAAACGCAAGTGCAATGCACACAGTATTATTCACGTGATTGCGTCGTGTCAAAATACGGCATTGTACCTACGATTCATCAGGAGGTAACGCGAGATTTATCAAACATGTTAACGAGCTCTGGACAGCACTTTGAAGAGGAGCTCGAATCAGCTTCTCCACGCAGGTTCTGTGAGTCTTCATAGGATCAACAAATGGCCAACCGGTTACTACACAATGAAAAAAAATATGGTACAAGTATTGACATCGGAATACGTCTCGCACATCATCTAGCTCCATCTTGAGCTGATATTGATACAAGGTGGCTGCCAGAACCGGCACCGAAAACATCATCTAGCTCCATCTTGAGCTGATATTGATACAAGGTGGCTGCCAGAACCGGCACCGAAAACCCAAGATGTGGAGCTCGAGCTGCACTAGATCCTCCTGAATCAACAATCCTGTGAAATTAATTAGATGTTGCGTATTTGAACATACACATAGTATCCCATTCATACCGAAAGATGACTGCCACAGCAGCCGAAGCAAACGCATTGCTTACTCCATCCAATTGGTGGTTGCACTGGTCGATCGTCTTCAGAATCACGTTCGCGGATGTGGCGGGGACTCCGATATCCGCTCTTAGCTGAAAAAGCAGCTTCAAGGTCAGCAAGCAATCGAGTTCGAGGCTGTTGTCCAACGAATCCGTGAGCTGCCCAGTGAAATAACATCATAAGAAATTGTTCTCCGTTATACGTAATTTTGTTTTTCTCTAGTGGTGGCGTACCATTGCTTGTGCGGTGGTTGCGACAAGTTGAGTCCAGAGCCCACTTTCAACTCTATTCAGGTTCTTCGCAAGCTTGGCTAGAATGTTTATTCCACATCGAACGCAGGCAGGTTCGTTCTGATACATCACCTTGTGAACAATTTTGTCGAGAATGATCAAAATGTCTGAGGGCAGAACATTATCGTTTAGGTTAGTTCTCTGTGCTGCCAGTGCACGTAGTTGTAGAAGTCTTACCAGTTTTAAGGATGGCGCTTGCCACGATATCCTCGGCGATATTCAGCATTCCACGCAGGAGCTCGAAGCACGAGACTATAAACGCTGGCGAGTCCAAGTTCGCTAGCATGGCGTTTACAGTTCCCACCAGAGCCCCCGTAGCGATGAAAGAATCGATGCAACTGTTGAGTTCCTGGTCGACTTCTCCTGCAGAGATCCCATCAGAAATCTCCTGATACAGGAACTGGATTCCACGCTGCAGAACTGGGTACACGTCCTGGTACTGTGAAAGGGTGTGGATCAGGGCCTCGACTCGATTTCTGGGCTTTGCTGGGTCCTGGTGTTGCTCAGCGTACGCCTCTTCCTCTGTTCCCTGTCCAGCGCTTCCTGGCATCCCTCCCTACCTCTACCTCACGCCAAAATGGAGACTACGCGACTCTTCAAAATTCATCACAATTGGCAAGATTTTATTTTCGAGCCTGCGCCTGTATGCCCAAGATCAGCGATCGTCTTCAGTCCGCGCGCCAAATGACTGGGACTTCATCCGTGCGGAATCTATTGACAAGAAAATAGTTAGTACAAGCAGCATCAAGGGTATATTGCAGCCCAAGTCGACAATAATACCTCTGCGTGCACGTAGCCTCCTTCAGGGGCGTGGTTTCACCGTACTGGAATTGAAGGACACCAGCTTGGGCGATCATCGCACCGTTATCGATGCAATAGCGCTGGTCCATAGCACAGAAGGACACCAGCTTGGGCGATCATCGCACCGTTATCGATGCAATAGCGCTGGTCCATAGCACAGACACGTCCGTTGCGCTCCTTCGCCATAATACCCATCATTTCCTGAAGACGCAAGTTGCCTGCAAAGAAGCAATTGAAGAATTGAGTCAGCGCCATGAACCCGGATTTTCCAGCACAAGTACATGAGAGGAAACAGGAAATAATTCTGAACGTACATCCGACGCCGCCGACGATGAGAACCTCCGATTGTCCACAGTGAGCCATCGCACGCTCCGTAATTTCCACCTGGTAAATATGGGCACAAAGAAAAAAAAAACAAAATGAGCTTACACCCAATATCCCTGCAGACCACTGAAGTAGTTTGACAGCATACCAGCATGGCGAAGATTGTTTCTTGCAATGAGTAGCACAAGTCCGCCTTGGTGCATTCCCCAGACTTTATCTTCTCGCTGTAAATAAAGATCAAAGAGCAACACGGCGAGACATCAGCATCCAATTTACCTTCTAGCAAAGTAAACTACAGTGCTTCCAACATACCTGGCCTCCTTTTCAATGAAAGTCGAGAGGCCCGAGAAGGACACGTCCATTCCCTTCACGATGTACGGCAGCTCAATGAACTTCTTGCCTCTGCACCCACAACAAACACACCACGTCAGTCGTCGCAGACCTCGGAAAGCACCCAGCCAAAACTTCACGTACTCTCTCGCCAGCACTTCGATGTTGTACCCCGGGCTCGGGTCGTTCGACAGCTCCAACACCCGCGCAAACCGATCCAGACAGTTTCCAACTGCGATATCGATCGTCTCGCCGAAAATGCGATAGCTACACAATGCATGAATACCCCCAACGCAATTAGCGACCTCTAACAGCAACACCAAACGCCACCTGCAGCATCCCGCACCATTGCATCGAGTAGGCGATCACTTGGGTGTTGCCACCGCTGACGTAGAGCACCACCGGGTCGGCGGCCTTGGTCACCGTGCGGCCCATCTCAATGTCTGCACCAACCGACACACACCACAAGTTAGCAGATTGCTTCCCCTATAACACCTCCTTCATTGCAGCTAGAGCACTGACGTCCGACGCAGTGGTTGACCCCCACCAGCGGCTTGTTCCACAACAGCGACAGCATCCGCGCGCAGACGGCGGCCGAGCGCAGTGGTCCGCCCATGCCCGGGCCCTTGGTGTAGCAGATGCAGTCCAGCTGCTGCGGCGACACGTTGGCCTCGGCCAAAGCGGCCCGCACGATGCCCACGACGTGGTTCTGATGGTGCCAGGCCGTCTCGCGCGGCAGGAAGCCCTGGCCGGGCGGGGTGATGTACGTCTTGCGAGGGTTCGACAGGATCTCCGTCTCGCCGTCGGCGCGGTAGCAGATGATGCCTACGCCCAGCTTGTTGGCGCTGCCCTCGATGCCCATGGCGAGCACATCGCCGTCCTTGCGCATCGGCGGCACCATCTTTCGATGTCAATATTGCTGGACGAAATGCAGACCTATGGTATGGCTTATTGTGGAATGTACAATATGCCATAGGAGAGTTTTGATCATGCTGAGTGCGACCTTTCATGGTAATCGACACACCAAGATCCGCTGCTGGGGGAATCGCGATGAGGTCGTTGGCGCTGACGTTCGTGGCGATCGCTGCGCTCTGCTGGGCTGCGGGTGTCCACGCAGACTTCAACCAGTGTCTGGGGCTCGAGATGGCTACGCTGCTCACGATGCCGTCGTGCATCGAGCTCTTCAGTACGTGTCAGCTGGGAGTGGGCAAGCTCAACCAGAAGCTTGGCGTCTCTGCGGCAGAAGGCTACAAGCCTGTGAGTATCGTGTCGGCCAGCGAGTCCAAGACGGTGACCGAGAACAACACCAAAGTTGCAATGCTGGTGCAGCTGGCGCCGCTCACTGACTGCTTGTCGGAGCCAGCGACAGCGAAGGGGGGCAGGTGAGGACGTTGCTGTCTCGCTGTTATCTGGCATGGAGGTCGTGGAGGCTCATAGCTATTGTTGTCGTGTGGAACTCGTAGCTGCCAGTTTGACATGTCCAAAGTCGAGTTCTATAGTATCCTGCTAACGCACGAATTTGGTGCCTCGTGGAAGCTAGAAGGCTACAAGCGTCACGCTCTCTCAGGCAAGTTCGCTTTCTTCCGTGGTGTTTTCTTGTGTCTATGCTCATTCTGGGTATGCTTACTGTGCAGATGACGAGCGAGCACAGATTATGGAGGAATACAACAGCGGTCAGTTCTACGGTAGCAAGGTCGCCATAGGTATTTTCGACGCGCCGGGTGAACCGCTCGAGTCCGATTCCAAGGCCACGGCGCCGCGGACTCCTACCGCTGTTGTGGCTGCCTCAGTGACTGCCTTGTTTTGTCTTGGGCTGGTCCTGCACCAGCGCAGACGCCATCAAAATGGATACGCCCCAATCTACCTCACGAAAGGAGGCAGCGTCCAAGGGAAAAAGTCGCCGACCGCCAAGGGGGCACCAGAAGAAAGGTCGCTGCGCCCAGCGGATGCCGCTGGTACAACTGGAGGCCGCACCTTTAAGCAGGAGGCTAACGAGCGTTTTGCGGTCTGAAGCTATGTATGAGAACATGGCGAAGTTTAGCTTTCGTCAGGCTGGAAGAGAGCTCAATGTTTGTGAACAAAAGTAATGCAATTTACTGGCTTACTGACCAACCCGCGAGGATCCGTCTCTACTTCTTTTTGAAGATGCCGAAGTAAATCAGAAGCAGAATCGCGATGACGATAAAGCCCGCAGCAATCGAAAGTGCGAGGCGTTGGCGCTTGTCACGCGCCGACATTCGGCCCACAATGTTGCCTCCTCGACGAGCCATCTCATTCACTCCCTTCACCTTCGCGTGCGTAGCTTCGATCTTTTCGCGATTTCGGCTAAGCTCGTCGCCAATTGCAAGCGCTAAGCGATTCCAACAAGTAGTTGAAAGTCAGAACTCCTGCAATAACAAAATTCGCTCCAAACACGCAATCACTTACCAACTTCCTCCGTGTCGGCGATCTCTTTTCGAGCAGCAGCTAACTTGTCCGTCGTTCCCTTCATCCTGCATGCCCACAAACAAGATCATACTGGTTACTTTCTGCTCCAAAAAGGGTTCCTTAAACCGCATGAGTAAAAGAACGTACTTGTTCGTAGCTGCTGCCATGCGGCTACGGTGCTCAGCCGAAGCCTATCAAAAAAAACACAACCATAATATGAGCGACAATACATCCACAGAATTACCTAGCGCAAGGCCGCGCTTACCGCGTTGCCATCGCGGTCTCCAAACAGTCCTTCTCGCTCCTCTTTTTCACGGATTTTCTTGTGGTCCGCCGACAGCGACGCCAGACTCTTCTTGTACTGGTCCACCTTCTTCGACAGCTCTCGACGCGTCGCCGCGTCCAGACTCCTCACCTCCAGCTCCATCTGCTGGATCTAAACACATACACAAAAGACCAGCTTTGTCAGATCCTCCTCCATCCTTCTAGAGCAGCACCGAAAAAGTCCTACCAGCTGCGTGGCTTGAGTGAGCAGGTCGCCCACATGCACGATGCTCGCCTTCTTCTTGTCTGCAGCACAATAGTCACCACATCGTCAGCGTAATTTGCCCCACCCAACCCGGTCGACTCAGACAGACCCCGGTTCCCTCACCTTTCTGGTCCTCGTAGGACGCGATCTCGCTGATCTTCTTGGAGATGTCGCTGGTCAACGCGCGGTACTCCTCATCGTAGCCGTCGAAGATGGTAGTCATCCTGCTCTGCTCTGCTCTCGATACACGCTGCGGGGAAGGAGGACGTCGACTACCACACGCACACACACGAGTGAGAGCTCGAAGTGGAAAATCAAGCAGAAAATGCGGGACTCAATTGGCCGCACTGTTTTTAGCGCGGTATGATGTGGTGCACATGAATACGGTTCACCACCCCTATTAAGGTGTTGTTGCCTTACACCAGTAAAATTAGGCGTTTTTCGTGGAAACGATCTGCTCGGCCGCGTGTCATTCGTCAAGTTGCCGTCCGAAGGAAGCTCGCCATTCCGTGGAGGTCTACCGACTCGAAGTTAAATTATCTCAAACATGCGTGGAGGAATTCTGACTCTGCTGCTGGTGGCGCTGGCGGTGCTGGCTGCCGTGGGCATGGCTGAGACGGCTGAGCCGCAGGAGGTGGCGGTCGACGTGGACAGCGACATGATCGTCGAGGAGGAGACGCTGGAGGCGCAGCCCGAGACGGAGGCGCAGCCGGACGAGGCCGACGCTGTGCCGGTGCAGGAGATCGACCCGCGCCTGACCCCTGAGGCCATCGAGAAGGTCTTCTCCAAGATGTCGGCCAAGTGCCTCAAGCAGGTGCAGGAGAACCCGACCGACCCCACCAAGGTGTCCGACCGCTGCCGCGCCGAGGTGGCGCGTCGCATCCAACGCTACCTGGAGCGTCTGGACAAGGAGGAGAAGGGCGAGACGGAGGAGAAGAAGACCGAGAAAACCGCCAAGAAGCCCAAGCGCCGCAGCCGCAAGAGCAAGAAGCAGTCGCGCGCCCAGCGCGAAGCTGCTGCGGCCCAGAAGAAGGAGGAGGAGTACCAGCAGACGCTGCAGACCATCCTTGGCTTCGTCGCTACGCTCGTGGCCGTCATCGCCGGCGCCATGTTCTTCATTAACCGCAAGCTTAAGGCCGCGGGCATGTACTTCCCGGACCCGGACGCCAAGGCCACCTGCTGCAACTAAGATGTAGTGCGTCGCCGTATCGGATACTAGTAGACAGTAGCGTTGCGTGAAACAAATGCATTTGCTGGCGTTCGTATCAATCGTCGAATGCCAGACGTCTATGGTTTTGTACGAGAATTGTTGATGTTGCTATTTCTTGCCTACTGGAGCCGCAGCTGCATGCAGCTCGGTGCCGACACCTGATGCACTATTAAACAACTTCCACTGAGCCGTGCTTGAAGCCGTTCTTGACTCCGTTCTGCGAGATAATAAGCGGCGAAATTTCACCTTGCTTGGCTCCGTTGATCGCGCCACTAATGGCGGCGTCGCAGTGCTCCGTGTGCTTCTCTGACAAGACAATGATGCCACCCACCGTTGTGACGATGCTCAGTGGGTAGACAACCAATTGCCACCAGGCGTTCATGCCTGAAATCTCGTGGAAAAAGATCACTCCGGACACGGAGCCGATCAGGATGAGGAAGGCCTGGTAGATCGCCACCAGGTAAAGCGCATCGTACTCGCGCAGGCCGAGATCCAGAACGTAAATGCCGCCTCCTGCCGTCGATAATGCGCTCGCGAAAATGGCGTACGTCTCCGGGTTCGTCCAGATGGCTCCACCTTCCGCGAGCAGCTCAACCGAGGCCTGTATCAACACGAAAGCGCCGCAACCGTGAGCATTTATCCCTCCGTCGGGGGAGTATGTTACACAACGAATGTACCTTCAAGAAAAAGAGGTTGCCACCAATGAGCCCGGAGAGAGCGCCAAATGCAAACCTCCTCCATCCGCTCTTCTTGTCGTAGCTGCAGATCATCCACACCAACTGTAAACGCAGCGCGGCATCAAAACCACGTCAGCCAGTCGAAGCTCAAAGCAATGCTGCATCCACCACCTCCACGAACTCACCACTACTGCCGTGCACACGGCAAAAATGGCGTACTCGATGAAAATATTGCTCTGGAATAGTGCAAAGAGTTCGGCACTGTGGTGCGTCGGTGTATCATGACTCCCTGAAATGCCCACGAGCATGCAGCCCAACAGGATGACCGCCGAACCTCTGAGGTCATGCGTGGACAGCTTCTCATTCAGCAGATAAGGTGACAGTACGATGTTCCACACCACGCTGAAGCCGGCCATGGGCGCCAAGATGGACTGGTGATCGCAATTGCACAACAACACATAGAGGTCTGTTAGCATGCCACGTGGACGTGTCGGGCATCGCAACGGAAGCTGCTTGTCCTCACCTGTGCTGCATACGCGTAGCTCATGGCGTCAAACACCGGGTTCAGCAGGAACACGCACACGGTCGCCGCCGCCTTGACCGACAGCGCTTGCGACGACGTGTGCGCTAGCTTGAGCAGCACCTTGCCCAGCGTGCCGAAGAGCGTGGCGGTGAGCGACAGCGACACTCCGATGACCCACAGGTGCGACGTCATGAGTGCTTCAATAGCCCAATTATAAATACCAGAGGCCTGTGGGCCGACGGCGGGTTGATGGACGCACGAGCGGAGGTGGCCAAGCGGAAGAGAGCAAGGAAGTGCCGCACGGCCTACAAACTGACGTTCAGTTTGCCGGAGTTAGGACCTGCCAAATATAGTACTAAGTGTGGGAGGATTGACTAGGACACGCTTCATCTCTATTTTTGTATCGGGCTACTTGAAGCTGTCCACTGGCAGTGAGTGGTCGACTGCGTTCTTCAGCAACGCTCGTTGCGGTGCAATGATCTGCTGCCACCGAGCCAATGTTGCTCTATTGTTGGCTTGCAACGTTACGCTATTCGCGCTATGGTAGCGCCGGTACCACAACGGACAGCATGCGATGCTGCTGCAGACGACCGAAAACAAGACGGCGACTTATTTTAAAGAAATGGCTGCGTGTTGCAACACGAGCCAACGAGTACAGTATATCGTACGTATATAAATGAAAGCGCAGGTCCGAACTCAAAGCTACTGAAGCCCTCGGTCTGCGGGGCATGGATACCTGCGCAGATAGCGAGAGACGCCTGTTTACACGGACACATGCGGCACCCCGTTGGCGAATGATCCTTCCTCTTCCTCGGCGTCCGAGCATTCCAGAGGTTCTTTGTCGTCGGCACCAGCGTCTTGAATACCAGCCGATGCGGCATTGGCTTCAAGATCAATGTCCGGATCGTCGGAGTCGTCAAGATCCTCGTTGCTCGACTTGGGTTCGCCCGTGACAAAGCCAGCGACGCCAATAATGGCAGCCAAACCACCGATGATGCCGCAGATGACAACCACAGGACCGTACGCGTCGATTAACGACTTCTTGTCCGCCGAGTCCGTGCTGCTGAGCTTCGTCACGAGCTCGTTGACATCGTTGGCCGTACTGGTGACTTCCTTCTCGTTCGGCGCAGCTGCCTTCTTGGCCTTGTCCTTCGTACGCTTCGTTTTTCCATCAGTGGTCACGCTGACCTTCTTACCAGAAATCTTGGCAGTCCCGTGATTATACTCGACGATGGTCTCGTCCGTTGGCGCTTGCTGGTTGGCATCCTTCTGGTGGCGCCCCTTCGCCAGCTTCTTCGCGGGCTGGGCGTCCTTCGACTCGATGCGGACCGTGCCGCGGTCGTAGTTGCGCACAGTCTCGCCGTTTTCGGTAGCCTCTTCAGCCCCGCCGTTCTTGTGATGCTTTTTGGCAGGCGACAGTCTCGCCGTTTTCGGTAGCCTCTTCAGCCCCGCCGTTCTTGTGATGCTTTTTGGCAGGCGCGTGGTTCTCCGGCTGCGCCGCCTCGTTCTGGTGAAGCTTGACGTGCACCTTCAGCGACTCCTGCTCCAGCTGTCGAGGCATAAGCTTCGCGCCGACGGCACCGCCCGGGGCCTCGGACAGCAGAGCCGCCGCCACGCACAGCAACACCACGGCTCGAGACAGCACCATGACGTCGATCTTCTCTTTGTGGGCGCCCGCCCTTTCGGTTTCGGCCGGAAGTGGGTTACTTGCACCTGATATAATCGGTTTCAACAGGAAAACAGAAGATTGCGACAGTTTCTATTCATATTTTGTAGGTAAAACGTTACATTTGATATATGCTAGGATCTGTTTCCGGGTAACATCGGATTATAGAGTTTCCAGTATTTCGAATTCTAGATTCATTTTCATTTGCTATTCCTGGGCCTTGCCCGACGCCGTCGCCGCCGGTGCGCCCCACGCGTAGGATGCGTAGGAGAGGTGGCTCTCGACGCCCCAGCCGCCAAAAAGCTTGGCCGCCCCTGGAGTCTTCTTCTCCATGCCGGCGCCTGCTGCGACCAGGAACGGCATGAAGTGGTCTGCCCTCGGGTGCGCCTCCAGTGCGCCAGGTGCCGACTCCCACGCCAGAAGGTTTTCTCGTCGTTGCGCATAGGAGAGGTCCTCGTCGTCCTCGCGCTTGGTCAACACCAAGTCGAGCCATTCCTGGAAATCGAGTGCAGACTGCGGGATCGAGTCTCCTTCTCCGCGTAAACCGTGCGTTGCCTGCATGGAAATCGAGTGCAGACTGCGGGATCGAGTCTCCTTCTCCGCGTAAACCGTGCGTTGCCTGCCCAGAGCAGACGATCAGTGTGTCCTGATCTCGCAGTGGAGCCAACGCCCGTCCCAGGTCGAAGTGCGCGCGCGCGTTCAGCTTCCAATTGATCGACAGCGTCACCACCGGAATGTCCGCTTGGCGACGGATGAGAGTCATGGGCACAAACGCTCCGTGGTCGAATGCGCGTGGCACCTGCGTCGCCTTGATCTTGCTCCTTGTCAGCAGCGTGGCCACCTCGTTCGCGAAGTCTGCGTCGCCCTTAGCAGGATATACCACCTTGTACGCTTCCGGAGGAAATCCTTCATAGTCGAACAGCATTCCTGGTGTGGGCGACTTGGAGATTTCAAAGCCGATCCGATAGGTCTCCCAGTGCGCAGACACCAGCAGAATTTGCTTTGGCTTGTGGGCCCCGCCCGGGTAGAGCTTCTTGAAGATGGAGGCAACATTCCTAGCCGGCCTGCTCGTTCGGTTTTCCTCGCCGTGCTTGAGCAGCCAGAGCGGACCGGGGCCATGAGAGACAGC
>JAIKVG010000147.1:0-18517 GCA_024679175.1 Phytophthora cajani
AGCTCGATCAAGCCTTAACCAGATTTTGGCTGATCCCGCTACACCACACCCGCATCGCATCGGTATGGCCACGGCGAAGACCTCACACTCAGTGAAGGCTCGGTCGAGGTCGCCCGAGCCGATGCGACTGCTGTGGAACGTGTTAGTGTGTCGGACGATGGTTCGGACGACGACGCAGGTTAAACCGAAGACTCTACTACTGGAAGAGCTGTCGACCGGCAGGCAGAGTTGCATGACCGCGAGACTGAACAGCGTCGCTGATGCCACCGGCCAGGAGGCGACAGTTACCTCTGTAGAAGTCCTGGAAGCTGGCGAAGACTCAGACGAAGGTGATGATGCGGTGAACGACGATTCGGCAGTTACCTCTGTAGAAGTCCTGGAAGCTGGCGAAGACTCAGACGAAGGTGATGATGCGGTGAACGACGATTCGGCCGACTATCAAGACGAGGTAGTGGTGGCTGAACCGAATGCATGGAATGCCGGGCCAACGCAAGCCACTTCCGCTAGCCAGGCGTCAGTCGGCCGAGGTTTGTGATAGCCAAGTCGACTGGGGGGAACACGAGCCCGGGCCGACCGAGGTTCCAGCCGGAACCACAACTACTATCACAGAGGTTTACATGGATTTCCCGGACTTGAACGAGGCTGTGATCCACGACCCTGAGCAGTTACGGGAAGCGACCTACGTCTCGGTCATGCATGCTATGGCTGCAGAAGGGTCAAATGATGGTGATGACACCTCGAACAACATTTCCGAGCACGTAGCAAACGAGATCGAGCTTACCGACTACGCGCAGGAGCTGGCGTTCTTGCCGGACTTGACTGAGGCGTCGGTGACGACGTTGGATTACTCTGGGCAGAACGTCCAGAATAACGAGCTCAGTGAGAAGCAGCAGGCAGACCTGATTGGCGTGCTGAAGAGCCACGAGAAGATCGTGATTGCGAGCGGCAACGCCCTGCCGCCTCCAGCCTACGATGTCGTGTGTGACATCAATGCGCAGGGGCACGCACCAATTAAATAGAAGGCTCGGTGAACCCCGCTCCGCTTCCTTGGTAAGCTGTATGAGCTCCTGAAGGGTACTGAAGGCCGGTCTCATCTCCTTCTCGGACGGCCCATGGGCGTCTCCAATCGTCATCGTCCTGAAGAATGACGGAGTCAAAATCCGCTTGTGTATTGACTACAAGCTCGTTAACGCGATCACCGAGATTATGGAGTACGCCATGCCCTTGGTGGATGACTTGCTTACGGACATGGAAGCGTACTTGTGGTTTTGCTCGCTCGACACCGCCAGCGGGTTCTGGGCCATCATGATAACCGAACGAGCCCGGAAGATTTCTGCTTTCGTCTGCGCGCTGGGACATTTTGAGTGGTTGCGTATGCCGTTAGGCTTGAAGAACGCCCCGATGATCTACCAACGCATGCTTGATAACGCGCTTTGGGGCTTCGTCCAACCGAAAGGAGGATGGTTTCAATTCTCGGAGCGCATGCGTCTAGCTGAAGAACACGACAAGGAAGCTCATGCTGGGGCGAACGAGGCTTGGATTGGCGCGGCAAGGTCATTCCGGACCAAGTTCGAGGCTGACCGAGATAACTCGCTTGGTCAGGGGCATGTAGCCGATTTTTGGTCAACAGCCCGATCGCCGACATGTTTGCCAAAGGAGAACCTGATGAATCCTCGCTGACACGAGTATTCAGTCGCCGGTCATTCGTGGATGGCATCTGCTTCGGTGCCGAGACTTTCGAGTCATGTCTGGCGACGCTAGACCGCTTGCTGACAAGGTTTGAGGAGTGCCGTATTAGTATCAGTTTCACGAAGAGCATCTTCGTGCAATCCAAGGTGGACTATCTTATTAAGTCTCGGCAGACGGCATTCGACGGGACGCTAAGAAGCTAGCTGTGGTGACCGAGCTCCCGTTCCCATCAACGAAGAAAGGAATGCAATCCTTCCTTGGGGCACTCAACTATTACAGTCGTTTCATTCAAGACTTCGCGGTCCATGGAGCGGCACTGTACCAGCTCAAGGACGAGGACTTCCAACCCGGGGTGACCTCACCGCGGCCAAGCACAGTTTCGCGATGCTCCAACAGAAGGTCTCGTTAGCGCCAATTCTCAGGCACTTCGACTGCGAGAAGGAAGTATATGTCATGTTGTTCGCCAACGAGTGGGCCCTCAGCTCCACGTTGATGCAAGAACACGAAGGCAAATTACATCCCGTCAGCTTCTGTGGGCGCGTGTTGAAGGATGCTGAGATGAATTATCACCCAGCCGAGAAGGAAGTCCTCGCGCTTTTGCTGATACTGAAGGTGTGCTACACCCAACTGGTAACACGGCCCTCCTGCCATTCCAATGCTCGTTCACGGGATTAGTAATGGGCATGGCCATGTCCGACACTACTGCACTACTCGTTGCGCAAGCTTTCGAGGAGTGCGTCTACCGACGCTTTGGGGCCCCTTCCTTGATCCGCCACGACCGAGACCCTCGGTTCATGAGCGAGGTCTTTCAGGCCTTCGCGGAGATGATGCAGTCTCGGTTGAGGGCGACCTTGAGCTACCGGCCCCAGGCCAATGGCCAGCAAGAGAGATCAGTGAAGACGATCATGCAGTCGGTCCGTGTATACGCCGAATACCCACTACAGCAGGACTGGGACGAGGTCGCCGAGAGGCTGATCTTCGCCATCAACAACTCTCGCGATACAACGAGGAAGGAGACCCCGTTTTATCTCGTTCACGGGTGGGATGCACAGTCGACACTCAAGGCAATGTCCTCGTCACTCAAACGAGGCATCGGTAACCAAACTGACGCGCTGGCATGGCGTCGAGAGGTCAACTGACAACAGGAATCGCTCTGAAGATGGCCAAGGAGTACCAAGCCGCGGAGAAAGCTCGGAGAGCTGAAGAGCACAATGCATCACTTTCTCGGAAGGAGAAAGAAACCACGGCAGGCACTAACGAGAGTGAAACCTCGGCCGACCGAGCACCGAGTACTTCTGATGGTGCTGAAGCTACGGCGACGAGAACGAGAATTCCTCTGCGGTCTGGGAGCAGAGTATGGCTGTACATGGAACGAGTTCGACGAGGGCTGACCAAGAAACTGGCTCATCGCCGGCATGGACCATTTCGAGTGAAGAAGAAAGTCGACGAATTTGCGTATGAATTGGAATTGTCGTTTATCAGGAAAATCGAAGAGTGAGATTGTATCCTTATAGGGGAAAGCCTGAGGAGAGATGTCGTTTATCAGGAAAATCGAAGAGTGAGATTGTATCCTTATAGGGGAAAGCCTGAGGAGAGAGAGGGCAGGTACACTCATCAACTGACTACTCTGCACTGGATTCCGAGTTGATCTGGGTTCCACCAGCGGTGGCAACGACACTTCCCCGCAACTCGGCAGTTGAGTCCTTAAAGGCGAGACCAATTTGGGTACGGTGATCGAGGAAGCGCCGGACACCGAGGGCTTTTGTGAGTCCATCAGCGAGCATCGTAGTTGTCGGGCAGTACTCCAAGCGTATACATCCTTCCTTGTAGGTGTCCTTGATTGCATGGAACATGACGTCGATTGTCTTCTGAGCTTCAGAGGTCTTGCCGTTCGAGATGCGATGAATGGTGGACTTGTTGTCGATCAGGACCGGGATCTTGCTCGAGTCTTGAACTCCGCTAATTGTGCTCAGGAACATTCGAATCCAAATGACCTCTTCAACGCCCATGGAGTATGAGATGAATTCAGCAGCAGTTGAGGACTTGGCGACTACAGTCTGCCGCTTGCAGCTCCAATGCACCGTGCACCCGTGGACTTGGGCGAGGATGCCGGAAATTGACTTCCTGTCCAGAATATTGTTCGCCCAGTCAGCGTCCGTGTACACCTTGATTCGTGGGGCATGGACGTCGCGTCTGTAGACTAGTGCCATCGATCTTGTCCCCCACACATAGCGCAAGATCTTCTTTACTGCGTGCCAATGCGCGACCGTGGGTCTAGCGGCGTGTGCAGCAACTTGGTTAACAGCAAACGCGACGTCAGGTCTGGTAACTCGGCTGAGATAGAGAAGAGCGCCAACAGCTTGCTTGTACGGGACTCTGGTGGCTAGCTCCTCATCGTCGGCGCCAGGATACAGAATCACACCCTGGTCCATAGGGGTTTCACCCGGTCGACAATTGTCCATTGCGAATCGTTCACAAACTTCAATGGCGTACTGCTCTTGATCAATTTTCATCACTCCGCGCTCAAAGTCTCGAGTTATTCGCATGCCAAGAAACCAGGAGAGTTCACCGAGGTCTTTGATTCCGTACTTCACTCCAAGAGCTTCCATGAGTCCGCGCATGTCATCATCGTCCTTGTATCCGATGAGAATGTCGTCTACGTAGACTAGGACGACCAGCAGCTTGACAGGATGCTTGTACACACACGGGTCTTCTCGCGTGGGTGTCAATCCCTGCGAGCACAGGAACTTGTCAAGCTCGATGTACCATTCACGGCCTGCTTGTTTTAGTCCATACAGGGCCTTGTGGAGTAGCCAGACTTGGCCAGGTTCACCTTCCTCGAAACCCTTGGGCTGCTTTACATATATCACTTCACGCAGGTTAGCCTTGACAAAAGCAGTTGGAACATCACCTTGTCGAATGTGAAGTCCTGACTGATTGCATTCAGCGAGGAAGACTCGGATCGAGATCAGGCGTGCAACAGGCGCGTACGTGTCGACAAAGTCAATCATGTAAATCTCTTGGAATCCCTGCGCACAGATCCGGGCACGTAGTCGGTCGACTAGTCCATCTGCATGGCGCTTGACTCGAAAGTTCATGGTCGTTCCGATAACATGAGCACCGGCAGGGGGAGTCACGACAGTGAATGTCCCATTTGCACGGAGTGCTTCGATCTCCGCCAGAATCGCTTTTTCCCATTCCGGCCACTGAGGAGAGCGTCTTGCTTCTTCCAATGTCAGTGGCTCCAAGATCACTTCGCCCATTACTAGGAAGGCAGCTCCAATGTTGCGGCTGGATATCCGCTCAGAACGCCTCCGCCTAGTGAGTTCCGTGCTTCCGTTTATTGCTTCAACCAGTTCAGCAGGCACCGAGTCTCCATTTCTTCCCCGCATTGAGGCGTGATCAGGCGCTACAGGCAGGGGATCTACGCCACCGCTTCGTGCATGGGCATCGTCTGGCAGTGCGGATGTAGATTCAGCAGGCCTTCCCCGCATTGGAGCGGGCCGGGGAGGTGTCACATCCATCCCTGGCAGAGGTATCAGTGGTAGGCCAGGATGCTGCAGTGCAGGTAGTCGAACCGGAGTACCCAGGAATTTGACGTCGCAACTGTGCACAATTCGGGCACCACCTTCCCGCACGTAGACGAAGTATCCTTTTCGCTGGTCATCATGCCCCACGAAAACTCCCCGTTGCCCCACTGGCCGGAACTTGAAAAGGGTACTGCGTTTCGCCGGCGGCAGTAGAACAGTGACCTTCTCACCAAATGTGTGGGAGTCTGCCAGGTCAGGTTGCTTTCCATGATACTTGGCGTACGGCGTGATGGTGGCATCGCTGCGCGAGACGACTCGATTCCGCATGTAGACGGCAGCTCTGACAGCGTACTCCCACAAGTTGTGCGGCAGGCCAGAGTGAATGAGCATCGTACATGCCGGCTCGATGATAGTGCGATTCGTTCGCTCGGCAACTCCGTTCTGGTAATGAACATCAGGTTCAGAGTAGTGCCGCTCTATGCCAGCTGCTGCACACTCGGCTTCGAAGTCCGTGTCGATAAATTCACCGCCATTGTCAGTGCGTAGGAGCCGGATGCGCCGGGGGTCTTGTCTGTTCTTCATCACAGCGAGGAATTTGCGAAAGCAGCTCAGCGTCTCATCCTTTGTCTTGATGAAGTACACATGTGTGTAGCCCAACCACTTCAAGACAAACATGTAGTGGTTTCCGTGAATGCTGCGTTGGTACTTCCCCGCAAGGTCAGCATGGCAGATCTGGTCCTTCTCTTCCTGCGAGCGAAGACTCTGCTGAGGCGCTGGGCGGCTGGTGATCTTGCCGAGGGCACAAGCTTCACATGGGTGATCTGGAACCCGGCGAGATCCGACAATTTTAAGGCCTTTCACAAGTCCACTCCGTTCGAGGTCGACAATGCCTTGATAGTGGAGATGGCCGAGGCGTCTGTGCCAATCTTCGAGAGAATTCGGGGTGATCAGTCCCGATGAGGACACTGCTGCGGCGATGACTCCATGCTCGGGGCTGGGAGGGACTCGAGTAGAAGTCTGATGCTCGTAGACTCCATTGGCTACCCGTGCTTGCAATACAGGCGGGCCGTACACCAGACAATCCGTCTCACTGAAGTCACATTTAAAGCCAGCCTTGGCCAACTTGGAGACAGACAGCAAAGTCTTCTCGAGGCCAGGTATCAAGATGACTTCATCAACCTGAAGGCTCCGTGGTCCGGAAAATTGCAGAGAGCCCCAGTGATCACCAGTCATACAGCTCCCATCGGGGAGTTCCACTTCATGGAGTGCACATGGTCGCAAGTTGCTTAATATCAGCGGGTCTCCTGTCACGTGGAACGATGCCGCCGAGTCAATGAAGAGAGGAAGGCGGGGGGTACCAGGGTCGAACGGAAATGTCACGGTGTCCGTCAACACCCCGCGGCCTCATTGGCGATCTTGATCGTGTCCATCTCGGGACCGAGCTTGCTGGGCGACATAGCGGTCATGGTAGTTCGTAGTGTGGCCACGCTCATTGCATGTTTTGCAGACAGCATCCGAAAAGTCCCAACGGCTTTTGGTAGATTTAGTTGTAGCGGCAAGCGCTGCGCCGCTAAAACGGGGTTTCTTGTCATGAGTTTCATGGGCACTGAGGTCATCATTGCGTCGCTTGTTGGAGCTCATCTTGCCGTCGCTTTTGGCCAGCTTGGTCAAGAGCTCAACAGCACTCTCGAGTTCCGCCGTCGCATCTTCTGCTTCTTGGTCCAGCTTCGCCTCCAGGTCGACACGGAACCGAGGGTACGCATGGTTGATGAAAGTACTCAGCGCTTGCTGCTCCGTGTAAGAGTTGGCCTTGCCGCGATTCAGTCCAGTTGCAATTTGCGACAGCCGGTGGGCATACGTGGCATATGTTTCTTGGGGGAACTTGCGCGTGCTCGCCAGGGTGACTGCAATCGTCTGTACGGGTAATTTGCAGCGGAAGTTCTCGAGGAATCGGTTGGCAAAGTCACGGAACGACGCCGTCGGCAACGTTGCGCTGTTGCGATAGTACCAAGTGCCTGCTTCACTAGTGAGCCGTGACGCCAGCACACCACACTTCACTGCCTCCGGCCACTTGCGCTCTGTTAGGGTTTCCGCCAAGTGGATCTGCACCTTGAGTCGCTCCAGCCAGTCGTAAGCACCAGGATCAAGATAGCCGTCCTTCGTCGTCCCATCAAAGGGTTCAATCGTGATTAGCTTCAGGTCAATCTTCGGCCTGACAGCGGGAGGGGGCACCGTGACGCGTGCAGCGCCTTGGCCGGCACCTACACGTGGCTGCGGCTCCGTCTCGACCTCTTCGACGTCGGAACCAGCGTGGGAAGACATAGCTCTGGTAGGCAGTAGGCTGTTAACCTGTCGTTTATCAGGAAAATCGAAGAGTGAGATTGTATCCTTATAGGGGAAAGCCTGAGGAGAGAGAGGGCAGGTACACTCATCAACTGACTACTCTGCACTGGATTCCGAGTTGATCTGGGTTCCACCAGCGGTGGCAACGACAGGAATTACCTGACCGAAGCGGATACCGGTTCTACCCGGTGGTGCATGTTTCGCGACTCAAGTCGGTAGGCGAGTTCGAAGACCGACCGAGGGTTTGTTTGGCTCGTGAGGTCACCGAAGAGTCTCGTCTTGACTTCGATGAAGAACTGCTGCCTGAAGACAGCTTCGAGCCTGACCATCTGGACGGTGAGTACGAGGTCGAAGCCATTTTCGACGACCGTACTCCGTTGTTAACGAGCACGCGTCGCGCTGTCCGAGAGTTCAAAGTAAAGTGGGTCGGCTACGACGAACCGACATGGGGACCAGCGTCCAACCTGTCGTGCGGTGGCCTTCTGTACGACTACTCCCGCCGTAAGCGAAGCGACCGACGTTTGCAAATGGTTCAAGTGGCCGACGAGGGGTGATCCCGCGCCTCAACGATGATTGAAATGCTCGCGGGGGACAATCCAGCCCGCGATGTCAGACGCACGAAGTTACTGGAGACGATGATTGAACTACCTGCGAGGGCTATCCAGCTCGCAGTGACAGACGAAGGAAGTTACTTGAATGTGCATGTTGCATGATTATGTGAACGAGTCACGATGTAATGGAGATTGGAATTGAGTCAAAAAGACGCAAGGAAGCCTCGGCTAACCCCTCAATAGATGAAGCAAGTGCTGATGAAGCGAATGGGAGGGCGACCGAGGCTTCAGACGCAACGATTTGTGTAGAAGTAGCTCGGACGAGTATGGTCGACATCTTGGCTGAGTATGGAGGTGATGGTGACGGGAGATAAAACGAAGCCCAGTGGCTACAATTGTGAACCAAGGCTCGTTTGAGGCGATTACAGTAGTCGGGAGTCGAGATGAGGCTCTTGGGACCGCGGCCGAGCGTTGGAAGTGATGTACGCGGGCAGAGGATGAAGACTTGAAGTGAAAGAACAAAAGGACCTTTATTCAGATTAAGATGAGACCTACACCACCGCCTACGCTGCTACCTAGAGGGTTACGAACCTCGCTCGGACCCGGAGAAGGACAAGCGTGATGTGGTGGACCTGACACGGAGTTCAACGACGTTAGATCTCTGATGCAGCTTGTGCCAGCACCCCAAGATTGGTCTCTGTAGAGGACGCCCCTCCGTCCGATTCCTTGGTCTCCTCGTCGGGACTGGGAGAGCGAGCGTCTCGAGCTGCAGAAAACTCGGTGACCCACGGAGCAACGACCATCGACGTCCGCAATGACGGCTCTACCACGACCGACGAAGCCACGGCCTCCCTAGTTGCCCCGCGGGGGACGAACAAGGGAAGGTGTTTCATGGGGCGAAAGCCGTGTTGTACGGATGGCTCGCGGGGTCCTGGAACCAGCAGTTGCGCCACGGCTCGCGTGCGTCAAGCTCGGCGAGCTCGGAAACCCAGTCGAAGGGACCCACTCCATCACCTCGAACGAGTATTGCAGATAGGACGGTTCAAGGAGAATTTCTGTCTGGTGCTGACGAGGTTCCCCGTCGTACTCGATGCATCCAGCCCAAAGCTTGTTGACCATTTGCTCACGAAGACGGTCTGCACGGTAGCTGCGTTCTCGGTGGTACTTGGCCCACGCCTGCCGTAGAGCCCTGACCAGTACATGACGATCACCGAGGTTTGACGCGAGGTCAGCAATGAAGGCCTTGACCGCTCTCGCCCTGATCCAGTGCCGGCGCTCCCACAGAGCTAATCCGAGGTCGCCCTACTCACCGGGGTGGAACGAGTTCCCTGGGAATTGTCTGCTGAGGCGAACGAGGAGTGGACGCCCGGTAGCCCGACGAGAGATCGCTTGGCTTGGAGGATAGCCAGTCAGGTCGATTAAGCAGGGATCGGGGAACAGCTTATGCAACACCTGGAACGAGTGATTGGCATCCTCCCAGGATGCCATCCACCGAGCATGGTGCAACCACGTCGTCCTCGAAGATTAGGAGGACGCTGGCGTTGTGAATCAAACTCCAGCACTCTTGGGCCCCAGGTGACGTGAAACCGGGCTCGAGAAACAGGGTCGCCAGGTTACTCAGCTTGCGCGACCCTACGGCTGCGTCACTCCTGATTTAGCCGCCGAACCGCCAAAGAGACCGCAGGCCAAGAACAACCCGTGGGTATTAGGAGTGACCCACACGAAGCAACGAACGGAGCCATCCACAGGCCTCTAGCGCAAGATTTGTCTTGGCTGAACTATACGACCCTCTATTGAGAGCACCGCGACCCCCCAAAGGGCGGTCCTAATGGGAGATCAAGGTGATCCCCCCGATTCAAGCCCGCCACGAGCAAGGCAGAAGATGGAGGAAGCTGTAGCGGAGGGCAACGCGAGCCGTTCTTTCCTGGATAGCGGCGATTGCAAGCAGATGGCAGCTACAGTTGGAAAGGAGAGTGGCAACCCGGCTGAAGATGAAGAGACGACGGAGCTTGGTCCATCCTGTCCACACTCTAGTCTACCATCACCAGGAACAGCGCAAAGTGAAGAAGAGCAAAACCAGAAGAACCAGAAAAACAAGAAGAACCAGAAAAACCAGAAAACAAGCAAAGCTGACAAAAACTATTCTACGAATGAAGAACCAGAAGAAGAGCCTCGAGATGGACCACCAGGGGCGGCCTCACATGGACTACCGTTCCCGACATTGTTCGATACCTTCCTGAGCCATGTTCAAGCCACCACAGGGGATACAAGAGCCGTTACTCCCGCGTCGGTCAGCTCTGAGGATCGGTACCTCATGCAGCAGATGTTCACAACCGTCTTTGAGATGCATGGTAGTGGCGAGTTACCAGAGGAGAAAGGTCACTTTCCGGCGCTGTTGCAAGTCGAATTAGATGGTCTCCTACGGTTGTTTTGGGCCCAGGTCATGGAGGATGGAGCGACGTGCCAGCAGTGGAAGAACCGGCTTCGTGATCTCACGAAATCCATCTACGGCTCACGTCGTTCTCTACTGGATACGATTGAACTAAGAGAGAGCGAGATTAAGGTCCGTACCACAACCACCTCGAACCCATGGTCTGCAAACCCGTTAGCACGAGCAGCAGATAGTCAGGAAGATGATCCAATGGAAGAAGCCAACCCGATTGTGCGATTCCGGAGTGACGTGTATTCATCCGAGGAGATAGAAGCAATGCGGGTGGCGTACACTGAACAGCATGACTTCCCGGTTGAATTGCGCGCACCAACGCCAGTGGAGATGATGATAACACAAGGCCTACTCGAAGGCAACATATTGGCGCAAGGACTACCTCAATTTCTAAAGCGGACGTGTGATAATGACATGCTCAGAGCGATCCAGAACACGATATATGCACAAGTTGAAGGAGAATTGTATTTTCAGCTACCTATGGAATTCCCCGTTTACCCCGATTTTCAATCGAGGGAGCGACTGGTGGGCGCTATTCTTCAGGGCGCCAAGCGAGGCGGCATTGATCAAGCCAAATTGACGCAGATGCTCGGCGAAACCAAGCAAGTATGCTACAATTCTCAGCAGCACTCCGTGCACATGTTCTTTTGGACGAGAGAAACGAGCACAGGCTGGTCAGCAGTGTTTAAGAGTGTACCATTTCGCAACCGGCGTTTTCTGCTGCTGAATGCCAGACCGGCCGACGGCCAACCGGGCGATACTCCACAGCAGCGAAGTGCGAGGATCTGGAGGCGACAAATTGGTGCAGACGGAGTTCGAAATGAACAGCAGCATGGTCGCTACCGAGTAAAGCTTCTAAACGTATCGCGATTTATGGATGAGTCAGCATTAGACGCCTTTATTCGCTCGAGGTTCTCAGGCAGCTATATTACATTCCAAGAACCGAAGTACGGGCGCCAAATGTTCCAGACAGGGGCGTGGGAGATTTACTTCAAGTCCCCAGGGTGTCCTTCGTTTTTGGACAAAGTGAAGTTCATCAACTGGATGGGAAAGAAGATTCTTGTGCATCATGTCGGAACGAACCCAGCACCACCGTGTTATAATTGTGGTGTACCTGGGCACACAGTTGCTCAGTGTCGTTCTCACTCAGATGCGTGGGCTCGTGGTAGTGGTTGTATTATAATCACGACAAAAGACATCTCTTCCTTTGACCGTCGTAAATCCACGGTTACAAGTTTTCAGGAACTGGAGAGTATGTGGAAGGAAAAAACGAAGTCTAATCAGAAGAGTAGCGGGGCTTCGGCTGGCAGTCTGAATGGCAAGGAACAGAACGGAAACACCGAGTCTTGCCTCCCGTTGCAGGAGCCGCGAGTGCACGAGGAGTGGAAAACACCATCTAGATCGAGAAAGTTCCGCCCAGGAAAGACAGCACGAGAAGCAGCAGCAGAGCTACCCCAGGAGAACGCACCTCGAGCTAAGGAGAAGACTGAGCTACAGGAAGATGTTATCAACCTGGCCGATTTGTCCGACTCTTCATCTGAATCGGAGAAAGGAGAAAAGCAATTGCCAAAGTCACCAGTCAAGACGTTTCTCGTGAGACCGGAGTCATTGTCGAAGCAAAACCGGCTCATCAGCGAAGCTGTTTATAAGCGGCAACATTTGCGTGAGCCAGAAAGAGCAAGCCTTTGTAGGGGCATTGACCTTGCCAGCGTCGGCCAGCTATCAGGGGCTGAAGTATTGAAGCGATGTGGATTAAATCCTATTTCGACGCCAGGCACTGGCAACTGTCAATTCTACGCGATTGCAATGGCGTTGCTGAATGTTGATTTTTCAGTTCCTGAGACCGTAAAGGCAATCGAAAGCGTGACAACCAACCTGAAAAAAGGAGTCCAAATGGCAGCGGAACACGGTTTTGATGTGGAGTTTCCCCACGATATTAGGAAAACAATTCTCAGCTCTCACGTTCAGCGCGCTGGGGAGCTTACTGTTCAAGAATCGTCGCAATATCTCCACGAACATCTTGAGGACGTATGCAACAGCAGCTCGAAGAGCACTGCTTTCATCCCTCGATCTCTTTGGGGTTCTGAGCTGACTCTTTTATTAATGGCGAAGCTACTCCAGCGACCGATCTATCTGGTCGTCGCACCAAGTGGTCTTGTTGATGCAAGCTACCAGATTTTCAAGCCCATCCGCAAAGTTACTTCTACACATGAGCTGTTGTCCGCCGGAGAATTTAACTATGGAGGTGAAACAGTCGGCCAATGGCTAGCATCGCTGCAAGAAGATTGTGCTAAGGGGGAGAAGACAGGGTCACTACCGATTGTTGTTCATTTTGGCTCTCAGCACTACACCCGACTACAATTTGGGGAAGAGCCCAGTGATGAAATGTTGGAGAATTGGTTTGGTTTGGAAGCTGTAATAGACGAGGAGTCTACGCCCGATCGCAACTCAAGCATGCAAGATTGTCAGAACCGACCAAATGAGCCAAACCGACAACAGGCAACGGCAGCGCATGCACAAAATGAAGATTTACTTACAGCAATTCAGGAATCAAGTCTATCCGAACGAGAGCAGGCAGAGCTACAAGAAATACTCGTGCATGGAGGACAGCGTAAGCAGGAGCTAAAAGCTTTCCCAGCTCAAGGCCCACATGGACTAGCCCCGGGTCTGCAAAAACTTCTGCTCAATCTCAATTGGGACGAAAGCTCGCAAGTCGATTTGATCACTAGGATGACTGGTGAACCCAAAACTACGTTAGTTCGCTGGCAACAGAGACTGCTAGAAGATGGGGACGACAACGCAACCACGCCAGATGATGAGGACGTGGATATGGAAGCTTCAAATACTTCGGAATGGACTCCAAGTATCGCCTCATCAGGATCGAGTCGTGAAGCGAATTGTCCACTAGGCTCTAATGTCCCGAAAGAGCCTCCAGATAGCCAACGGAGTAGATTCACTGGTGGCGGTAGGAGCACGGAGCGCATTAAGCGAGACGAGTGGAATGCGCTGGAAGAAAGATGGGAAAACTTCAGCTCAGCACCATTTCCCCGGCTCCCAGCTGATGCAGTGACGTGGAAAAACGCGGTGATAGCGCATCCAAATGTGTTGCTCGAGTGGCTACAGCAAGTTGACTCGCCTGAATATGTGCTGAGGACGCTCAAAGTCAATACGATTCTGGACTGGACCCGGCAATATCGAATTGATTGTCTTATCATTGGCATAGCTAAGCTCGGTGAAGTGATTGAACGACGACGAAATGAAGGGGTCGATGTCGATACAGAAGCTGTCAATTCGATGATGTCATGGCTTGATTTCTTCCGGAAGGAAAGAGCTACAATGGTTGATGACAGCTATCTACATTCACCGGATTTGTGGGGTATTCTGAACAAGCTCAAGCCCGAGACTGTTCAGCTTCTTCAACTTTGTAGGAAGCGGAAAACGGATTACCTCTCGCGGAAACTCATTGCGGCATTTGTGTATGCACCTGAACTAGGCAGAATGCAAGGCCGTCCCGAATCAATAGAGTTCTCCACAAGAGAGATTCTCGATCGATTTCTCGATGCACTTCAGAGGTTCCCTAGTGTGCAGAGGGCATTTTACGCAAATAATTCGGATGGAGACTGGGCTGCACTAGAATCTCTACTAGCGATGCAGAATGAAAATACTGCAGCGGCCGAATCGGAAGCCATGCAGGATTAGATGAACCAAGATGCTGAATACTACCGCAATGGAGGACTCGGACCTATATACAGAACTGCAGCAAATGGCAGATTTGTTTTATGGATCTGGGTTAGATAACAAGAAAAACAAACAGCATCGAGCAGAACTACATGTGATTACACAGAATTTACAAGGCTTTAAAAAGGAGCGTCGACCAGGATGGCTGCGGGGTTGGAAACAACGTACAAGTCTTCGACCAGCCGACGTTATATATGTACAAGATACTCACCTGAAGACAAGTGAGGAAATTGATGAGGTAGCAGAAATGTGGAACCGAGTGTGGGGTATTAAGGAGCCGAAACTACCCCTCAGTTACTGGTCGAAGATGGAAGGATCGTCAGGAGGCGTTGGTATTCTTTTGCAGCCGAATATCGCAGCTCAAGCCAGCCCGTGGAAACCTGGTGAGAGGACGGGACGACAAATTGGACTGCGCTTTCGAGAATGGACTCTAGTAAACATCTACGCGCCAACAGACAGAAAGGCTCAACGCTGTTTTTATAGTGATCTGCAGAGCTGGATTTCAAAAACCAAGCTGCTTCTACTGGGGGGAGATTTTAATGCCGTTCTGCAGCCTTCTCTTGATCGGATATTTAATGGATTACCAAGTGCGAAGTCCTGTGAAAGTGTTGAGCTTGACCGACTGGTAGATCAGCTGGACCTACTTGATGCGGTACAACTTACAACACATGCAGACGAAGATAGTGTTCCCGATCCCTTGATGCATTTTAGTTTTTGGAGAAAGCAGTCTGCAAGCAGATTGGATCGCTTCTACCTGAGCAGTGATCTTGCGGGACTAGCGCAATGGATTGAAGCACGACCACCGAGCAATAAATCTGACCATCAGGAAGTACGGCTCTGGCTCACACTACGTAAATCCAGTGCAGGGAGGAAAAATAAATCGCACTACCCTATTCGAAGCGCTTCACCAGAATGGGTTCACAAACAAATCCGAAAAAGACTACGCAAGTTGAAAGCAACTTTTCTCCAACAAAGCTGTCCAGCAAGAGCATGGGATACGTTTGCTAGGCAGATCTCTATAATGCTTAGAGAAGTGGCGCGAATGGATAAGGAAAGAACTACGGTTTACTACAACAATTTAAGGAAGTGTCTGAATTGTGGAGCCAAATCACGAGAGGACTTACAGCGAATTGCCAACAATTCCCGCGTACGACAAGGCCAACGAGCGTTTGGCAGAACTCTACAACCGACGGTAGCCAATCTTAAAAACTTCTACAAACGGCACGCGGATTGGCAACGTGATCAAACGATCTCTGATATTTCTCCATCCCCTGGTCACTACTACCCCGAATCGATGCCAATAGCAGAAAAAATGGCGAGTGAATGGAATGACATAATGGGGGGCTCGCACGCGACTCTCGGTCCATCAGAAATGCAGAAAGCTCTCCGAGAATTTCATATGATCCCGGATTCCCAACGTCTGCGCCCGGAGGAGAAGCAACAACTTGTGAATCCCATCGTAGAAAAAGAAGTTGCTGACGCGATCGACAAACTCCCTCGTGATAAATCTGGAGGAACTACCGGTCTCTCGCATGATTTTTACAAGGACTTCAAGGACGAGATGGCAGAGTGTCTTACGATGGTCTATCAGGCAATTCAGAAGGGTGCAGTGGTACCGAGCTCGTTCCTTGACGCTGTGGTTGTTCCACTAAGGAAGAAGGGAGACTCAAGCAATGCAATGGACTATCGACCAATCTCTCTGCTCAACACAGCTTATAAAATTCTCGGCAGAATTTATGCAGAACGGATTCACCTATTTCTCCCCCGGATAATCAGTGTGGCTCAACAAGGGTTTGTGCGGGGCAGGCTCATGACTAAAAGTGTAACAGTCGTCCAAGCACTGTTGCTTACCCAGCTAGAGGACGCAAGCATTGCATGGGCTGACTCGGCCGCCATCCTTGGGCTCGACGAGTGCAAAGCCTACGACACATTGGATCGCAGCTTTCTGCTTACGGCTTTGACTGAATTTGGGTTTCCGCAAGGATTTATTGATGTGCTTCACAGTTTGCACACCGGAACCACGGCAAGTTACTTGGTGAATGGGGTAGAGTCATCGAAGTGGGAGGTTAATTCTGGAATTCGCCAAGGGTGCCCGCTCGCACCTCTTCTCTTTATTTTGGCGATTGATTTTCTTGGGCGAGCGATTGCTTCTCATCCTGAAATTAATGGTCTGGAAATTCCGGGTTCAGGAGGTAAACGACAGGTTTTTAGTGGATTCGTAGATGATTGTACGGTTTTCCTATCAGCTACCCGTCAAATCATTCCGCTGAACCACCTTCTACAACAGTTTGGAGAAATGTCGGGATTGAAGGTCCAGCCGAAGAAAAGTGTACTGATCCCGTTGAATACAGCATGGTCACAGAAGCGGTGTCATGGTTACCCTGTGCTTGCAAAAGGAGATACCACTCGTATCTTGGGTTATCACTTTGGCAATCACGATACGACAGGCTACAATTGGGAAATACGGCTCATGAATTGTAAGAAACGATTGCAAGTTGCGACCCAGGTCACTAATTCTGTGAAGCAACGGGTAGTTCTCTTCAATACTGTAATACTGCCAGCGATCTTGTTCACTGGTATGCACTTCACTGTACCGAGAGAGATTCTGAAGCGGCTCGAGCGACTCCAAAAAAGATTTATATGGAAAGGTACAACGAAGGAGGTCACTGCTCGGCATAAAATCTCACCTGGATTAGTTTTTGCGCCTGAGGAGCAAGGCGGTATGGGTCTTCAAAGTATTGAAGAGGCGCTTGCTATCACCCGGATTAATCAAGCTGAGCAGTGGATACAGACTTCAGCGGACAACTACCAAGCAGCTTGGCATTGGTTGGCGCACCCCACAATACCAACTTCTCGGGACTGTTGCGCCTTTACTCCAACGACAAAAGCTCTAGCGAATCAAGCACGCCGCAAAAAGCGATCGGGATGGTTATCGACGGTGCAAGCTCAAGGGAGAAGTGAGCTTTGGGCTTACTTAACAGACCAATTGATTGTACCACACGATGATCGTGATCTACTGAAAAAAGTGGGTGATTTCCGAGAATCGATTATCTGTTTTTGGGTTCGAGGGGATACAATCAAGTGCCTGCTAAACATGTCGATGAGTGAGCAAGACGAGGTTGTAGACTCTGATTATTGGAGAACCAGCATGTGGAACGGTAACGCGTTTATAGTAGATGCAAAAGGGAAGCCCCTTCGGCATCAAGATTTTCCGTTGTTCCAGCCTTGTACGCTAATGAAGCTGCAAGTTAGGGTTGAATCGCCTGGAGTGTACCTACTCACGCCTCCACGAGGTACAAAACCGTTTACGATCCGACATTATCGCCAAGTGAGGCGTTGGTGTGCTAGCATTTTTGCTTGCGTTCCAGCGAGGGTGTGGACATCGACGCTGGCACCCATCAAGCCGAGAAATTTTCCTGTTCTCTCACAGCAATACTTATGGCATGCAGATATCGACCGCAATGTTCTTGCATTTGCACCTGGTAAACCTCACGAACCAGTTCTGAAGCTAGTCCAAGACGCTAGAGGGTGGACATGGTACATTGCGTATCGAAACAAGGCAGAGGAATATGATAACCACGTTCAAGCACTAAAGCTCAAGCAAAATTTGTCAGGTTTAGCGTTTGAAGCGACGCCCTTCTTACACCCCACGCCGTGGAAGGCACCACCGAGAACTAAGGGGTTCTCACTTCGCCTGACCATTTTTAAGACCCGATCGAAGAGAATACGAAGAACTCGGAAGTTTTCCGTCCAGCAAGTGTTAGATAAGATGGCTATTGGAGCAGAGCAGCACGAGTGGGCGCGAGCGGCGCAGTCTCAGCAGTGCACCGCAATTTGGCAGCATGATGGAATACTGACGGACTTCCAGAGGTGGACATCGTATCGCATTTGCACCCGAACTCTGAATTTGTACCATGCTGGGTGGCCTCAACAGCGGGGTTGCTCATATGAGCAATGTGCCACGTCGTTGGAGACCATCGAGCATATCCTATGGGATTGCGAGCGAGCCCAGGAAGTATGGCAAGTTTGGATTCCTCACTGGATCGGACACTACCCGCATCGAGACGAGCTAGCATCCGCATCACTACTTCCGCATCTTGCTGCGAGAAGACCGCCTGAGGTTTCACCAACGTTTCTTGATGAAGCCATGAAGAGTATACCGTGCTGGGGGGAAGGGCAGGATGAAGCTATGAGAATTTTGTGGCTAATTTGGACGACGTGTA
>JAIKVG010000148.1:0-18516 GCA_024679175.1 Phytophthora cajani
GAGAAGGAGAGGACCCAATCCATGGGGAGTCGAAACCGCAAACGATATGGAGCCACATGTCCCGACCAAAAATATCGGGGGCTGCCGCCATTAGAAGAAGCTCGAACAACGCCAACGCTTCCGATGCCGCGTACAAGTCGTGCTCATTGGTGTCGAGCACCCAACGGTCAGCCTGGTCGAAAAGTGCTGCCCGTGAGCTCGGATACGTTTCGCCAAAAAGCTTCCTCCACTTGTCGGTCATTGGTGCACACGAAAATGGGAGCGAAGCATGAATCGCTCGTGAAATCAAATGGACACGGACGAAGTCGTCAATAAGTGAAGATTTAGTCCGCATGAGGCGGAACACTTTGCCCAAAAAGTGGACCTTGTTCCGCTGCATGCAATTCACGAGGTCGTCGGAGGTTGCAGCATCAGTGTCCCGACGTGTAGGAGTCAGGTCCCTCATTGCGGACGCCGTTTCCAGATCACGGAGGGCAGCTGCTTCTTGTAGAGCAATGTCGTCGTCCAACAAAACCAGCGCCTTTGCAATAGAGGTAGGCTGGGTTGAGCAAACCGCTTGGCGCTTTCTCATTTCCATGAAGTGCGCATGTTCATTTGAGCTTCGGACGCCCTCGGGGACCGTGAGTGAGCCAATAGTAAGACGAAGGCCAGCGTCCCCATCGGAAAAGCTAATTGACTGCTCTCGGACACTCACGGAGACGTGCTCAAGCTCCGCCCAGTAATTGGGGGAGTAAAATGCTCGCGGTCGGACACATTCCTGAGCCGGAATATTTTTCGCCAGGCGCTTGCGTGGAGGAGGACGGAACGGGGGGCTTACCGGCTGTGGCTGTTGATTGGCTTCTTGGTCTTCGTCCGTCGGTGGTACTGGTACCACCTCCGAGCTGCACGAGCTGTCCACTTCCATCTCCGTACGGTCGGCACGTTCCACCGCTACAGGGGCGGGGGAAGACTCAACTGAGCTTTGACGAACACGCTTGCTCCCGCTTACAGTCGCTGACGGCTTCGTTGAATGGCGTTTCACAATGGCGCCATCAAGGCCAAACCGCAGTGCATGTGGAGATGGCTTCGATGGGTTGAGAAAGTATTGAACCGCAGGCGCTCCCCTTGCTCTTGCAGAGTGAAGAAGTCCACCGAGCACCACTTGGTCGCACACCTGGCCGTCCACGATCAGCGCTTCAGGGCACTTGGAAGAGTTGAAATAGTAGCGCACAATGCCCGACGTAATGGAGCGCGTCGGAGAGCGGTACGTGAAGTTGAAATACAGCGGCTGGCAGCCGCTAACAAGAAAACCTCGAAACAAGCTGCTGGCCACGTGGTCGCTTCGGACACCCAGCACATCGATGTAGAAAGCATCCGATAGAGGGTTGAGCGAGTCGAACGTAAGCGTCCGCCCCAGATACTGGCACCGCTGACCGGCCAGGAGTTGCTTGGCCTTCTCGGTCTTCAAGTAGAGAACCACGGAGTTGCGAGGCTGACGATGAACATGAGCAATGTCGCCAGACTCGATCACGGAGCGGACGACGTCATTGTCCTTCACTGCTGCTAATCCAAGGACCAGGGCCGGGCGAGACACACCAAACAGAGACGACGACACCCGGGCCGTAATACTGTACGGGGTGTCCGGAATGGCTTCAGGCTGGGCAGCTTTAGCTGCAGCAATAATTGCTGCAGGATCGGGGGAGGCTTCGGTGTACAAGCGTCGGACAGCGGCTAGGGCTTCGCGACTGGGGAGGAGGCCACGCGTTCGCTCCTGAGGTTCTGCCGGCGAGATGCTGGGCTCGGCGCGGCCAGTCACCACCGCTCGGTACGACGGCTGCCGCGACGGCGGAGATAGTGGTGGTCCCTCGACTTGGACTGGCGGAGACATCGGTCGATGGCCCGAACTTGACACGTCAGGGTCCGTAGGAAGGGTTGGACACGGTGGGTCGCTCGGTGCCGACGCGGCAGGCGCAGTGCGCGTTAAAAGCGCTCTTGGAGTGACCGACGGTTGCTCTGCTGCACTAGCGTCAGCAGCTCCCGGTAGGATAGAGGCCCTGGAGGGAGCCCCTGGGTCGCTGGCTGGAGAAGGCATCTCAACGTCGAAGCGAGGGGTAGGAGGATAGAATCCGGCGCTCAATTCGTGGTGCACTGAAGACCGCAAATTGAGAATTCAAGCCCTTTAGGAAAGGTGCTCGTGTGCATTCTTTGGTGTTTTTCGTATTTTGTCGTTCCAAGTCAGCAATGAAGCAAACAACACCCAGCTCACTCCGGTTATAGAGCAGCGGCTTCGGTTCAACTACTGAATCGTATTGCGCTCTTCTGGATCGTGCAGATGGAGCTACTTCTCGACGTCTGCACGCGCAATGGCATCTTGGAGCACGTTTACACTTTCATGTGGCGCCGTTCCTCCGAAGTCGCGTGATTACAGTGCTGGTGTGGGCTGTGCGCTACTTGGTGTCCTGGTTGAACAGCACGGCCGTGTCACCCGTGTGTGTCGTTATGCGCTTGTTTTGTGAGACATGAACAAATCTCTCGTATTCAAGCTCTGCGTTATCCTACTGAGAGACAGAGAAAAAAAGTCAATTTATCTCTTATTAAAAGGTTTAATAGTTGTCAGAGACAACTGTATTATCTGTCGTTACCATAGCGGCAGGGTAATCCAAAAGCTAGCCCGCTGAAGGCCGAAGCTGGCTACGGGCTTATAACTACGGGTTAAATAGACACCGTACGAATAACGCAATGCTTGAATACGAGAGATTTGGACGTATCCCACCAAAACGACGCACGTAACGACAAACAGGGTGCCGTCCAACGAGGCACTGGACCCTAGCGAGCTCCGGTCTTTCAGCGCAGTCCACCGCAAGAGCTCTGGCTGCCATTTTAAAATTCGCCACTCCAGCCGCAGCTCTCGTTTTAAGTTTCAAAAGATGCCCGTCAATCCATCGCTAACTCGGCGTTTCTGCTACGCGACGCTGCTGGCCGTGCTTGTTTTCTTCGCATGTGCCAGTGGCGGCTCGGCGATTAAGACCTCCGTCGCCGATGCTGCCCCATCCCGCAGCCTCCACGGGCCTGCTCAAGGTCACGATCAGACCAAGCGGCGACTTGGGATCCCCTTACAGTCGGCACTCGACAGAAATGACGAAGAGAGAGGAATCGCCAACAACCCCACCGTTGCGAAAGCTCTCTACAAGTGGACGGCGAACAAGCAAAAGGCTGCCGAGCGACTGTTTACACGCTTCAAACTGGGCCAAAACACGCCCGACATGTTCACGAATGCCAAGTTTCTTGAGTGGGGGGCAATCGTGGCCAAGTCTTTCAAGAAGAACCCGGGAGCGGTAGATGAGGTGATGTACGTCGCGATGAACAAGCAGCTAGGAGACAAGGGCCTGGCAAAAGTGCTAGCTACGGCAAAGGACGTGTCTAGCAAGGAGTCGATCGCGGGGCGGTTGCAGGGCCTCCAGTTCGCCAACTGGGCTAGCAGCGGCAAAACGGCGGACGACGCGATCGGCCTCCTTGGGCTCAATGGCGCAGGAGAAAAGCTTTTCGCCAGTCCGGAATTCCGCAGCTGGATCTCGTATTTGGATTTGAGCATCGCGAAAGCAAAGAAGCCAGACGAGCTCTCGCATGTAGTGGCGATGTACTCGCTGATAGCTCACCAAGGAGACGAAGCACTGGTAAAGGCCGCGAAGGAAGTATCTACATGTAGCACGCGTGCGATTGCGACCAACTTGGAGAACGTACTCGTCTCGCAATGGATTGGCGAACAGAAAACCGGGATCGAAGCGTTCAAGCTCCTCAAACTGGATAAGGCGGGGGAAAGCATTTTCCAGACGCCTGCATTCCACACCTGGGCCCGATACGCCAATAAGATGAAAAAGACGCATTCATCCGAGGTCGCGCTTGGCGACACGTTGGCGATACTGAAGAAGCGTTTTGATGAGGTGGACCTGTCAAAACTGCTTCTTGTCGCGAAGGCCGATACAGTGCATGCCGTGGACACGCAAATTCTCAGCGATTTACAGAGGCTGCAGTTCACAAGTTGGCGCGCAAGAGGAGAAAATCCGGACACCGTGGCTAAAAAGTTGCTTTTTATGACCGGAGCGGATAAGAGGAGCGAAGGGGTTATCGTCGATTACTACAACTTTTACAGGGGAATCGAAGCGTAGACTGAGACTGGAAGAAGAAGAGTCAACTTAGAGGTGGCTTTGTGAAATTAGTGACAAAGCACTTTCAACCGCGGATCTCGTATCGAATACATGTATGATGCAGGTAAACCGCTGGCTATACTATACTGATCCATTCTTCAGGTGGTCGAACGCCGTTCTAGTCGACTTCATGCCAAATGTTTGTCGTATTCATGAGCTAAACTCGCAACACTTGTAGATAAATATAGGACACATATATTCCACTTGTAATAGAACTTTTTCTACTGTAGGACCTGTTAACGTTGTTGATATCAAGTCGTGTCGTCCCCTTACGCAGCATGATCCATCCGTCGGAGCGTACCAGTGAGAGCAGCGCCACTTCTCCTAACAGTGCAGTGTACCAGATTGTAGCCTGCGACGACAAACTACCGGCATTCGACCCCCTTTCCATGATGAAGACGGTGCTTCTGAGTCCCAATTCCGTGAAAAAATTCAACTTCATCGTGCTCAAGCTCCAGTTACTTGTCTTCCAGTCTGTCGTCGCAGCGGTTGGCTTACGTTACACTGCATTCGCGGCCGAGGCTTCATTAGGACGGATCCTCGCTCTGATCTGTGCTGGCCTCCACGTTCCTGGCATGGTGGTGTTTGTAGCGGGCATGCGGGTCGAATACCTAAATATTATTTTGCCCACATTCGACTTCTGCTTCTTACAGGCCGCCAACACGTTGTGGGCCATCACGCTCAGTGTCGTGCTACGAGACGTCCGCGTGGTTCTCGTCGTTGCGTGCTGGGCGAATTTCACCAACAACCTCTTCCAAGAAACCAACCTCCGAAATACCCCCTTCATGATAACTTTTACGCTCTTTGAGTGGCTTTTCAACGCGTTGCTGATGCTTTGGCTGGCTGTGGAGCTTGTTGACGACGTCCATCACTACACTTTAGTCACGGCTCGTGGCCGCACACTCTCGACCAAGGACATACTAGTGAATGCAATGGGAACTATGGCCATGGTGGCGTTGCGGTATCTCTACCGACGGTACCAACACGCCAGACGCCAGAAGAAGAAGAAGGATACGGCAATGCAGGCTCTTGGCTACAGGTGCAAGATCGCCTTGAGCGCCGTTGACCGCGTAGCGTCATCCGTCAACAGCGACATCATGCCGCACGTCGAAATCCGGCCCAAACCCGGCAGATCGTACTCAAGTCGTGTAAACACCAAGGTTTTGGCCTCACAAAGGGGCAAATACCCGCCACTGCAGATGTATCTCGCCCCCGAAGTGACACGATTCGACGCTCAGAACACAGTGTGGCCTAATGACGGAGTGTTCAAGCCCGCTGCTACGTGGAAAATAGTTTTCTTGTATTCGTGCGGAGTTCTGGGCAGCGCATTCGCCGCACTCACCCTCGTTCTTCCGAGAAATACCAGTTACGCTGAGGTTATAGCTGTCTCTGGGCTGGCAATGAGCGCGGTGTTTAGTGGAATTTACTTGTGCTGCTGCGAACGTCAACTACTCAAACGAGTCATGAGCTCCTTCCACTTCGTGTTCTTCGCAGCCCAGGTCGTATCCGCAGGGGTCTGCGTCGTGGACATGTTTTATTGGAGGTGGGTCCCCGCATGCGGCCTGGCCTCCAGTTTGCTGCTAGCGTACACAATCTTGACCGTCGACGCGTTGACTCCGATCATGAAGCGCCGACTGTGCTTTAAGTTCTCGATGCCGGTGGTTGGGATCATGTTGTTCTGGGCTGCGGGGGCGCTGGTGCTCCTAGATGTGCTGCAGCTCGGCATCTGGGACCTCCGAGACCGCGTGTTCCTGGACATCTCAATGTTCAACCATCGAGCCCAATTTCACGTAGCGCCGTTCTACTTGAGTCGCCTGGTCACGATCTTCGTGTGGTCCGGTCGGTACGTGTACGTCGCACTGACTCGCCAAGACGACAACGCCCTGATAATGATTCGGGGGGAGGTCGAGTTCGACTATGAAAGTTGGAAGAAACAAGCAAGACTGGCGAAGTAGGCGACAGTTGACCCTCGGATGTGAATATGACTACAGGCTGACACTCAGATGTGAATATGTATGCTTTCGGCGGCTTATTTTCTTGAGTTCCTTTAGCTTCTTGACCCTGGGCTTGAGAAGATTCACGAGATTTGGTAGTATTTTCACTACTGTACAGTAGAATCAAATAGATTTCGCCATGCTTCAGAAGGTTAGGTCAGTGTCATGCCGGCGCACCACATCAAACCCACGGTCCGTCCTTCGGTCTGCTTCGACTCCTCACACTGCACGAGTATTCAATAATGGCACGCGATGGTGCAAGCCACACATCCAGCTGCATACTGTACATACATAACCGCCTCGACATCAGCACGCGACGCCAGTATTCTTATCTCCCCGGTTATTCAGCTAGCTCGTCTCGTCCGTGAATCGAGTCCCGTGCGAGCCGCTTATTCCTCAATCACCAATTCACCTCCAAGCTCGAAAGCCCCTCAGCAGCAGCAGAGCCATGCGTCGAACCCACTCCACTCCACTCACGCCCGCACTGCCCCAACTCGAGTCCAATAACCTCCCATCGAGCAAGATCTCGCCTCCCCGCCTCGTAATTCTGGGTCCGCCGGCGGGAGGCAAGGGAACTCAATGCGAACTTCTCGTCGAGTTGCTCGGAGTCGTGCACCTATCGACGGGTAACATTCTCCGTCAAGCCATCCACGACAAGACGCCGCTTGGTCTCAAGGCGCAGCAGTTCATGGACCACGGCGAGCTCGTACCCGACGACCTCATCGTCGACGTCGTCCTCGGACGTCTCGCCGAGTCGGACTGCGTGACACGAGGCTGGCTGCTGGACGGGTTTCCTCGCACCGCCCGACAAGCTGAAGCGCTGCTGACTGCTCAAGGTGGAATGGCCGCCCCCGACTGTGTATTGGAGCTGGAAGTCCCCGACAAGGAGGTGATCCGACGCATTGCCGGCCGACGAGTGGACCCCGTGACGGGGAAAACTTACCACGTCGAGTTCAACCCGCCGCCGGCCGATGTGGCCGCCCGCGTGGTGCAGCGCAGCGATGACACGGAGGAGAAGATCCAGACGCGGTTGACGCAGTTCCACGCGCACGCGGACGCTGTCCGCACCGTGTTTGAGAACTACAGAGGCGAGTTCGGAGCCACGATCCAAGTCATGCGCGCGAATGGCTACCAGGCCCCTCCTGCCATCGCCCAGTCCTTTGCCGACTTTGCTTTGAAACATGCAGCGCAGCGCAGTCTCGGCCTCATCCGACGGGACATCTCTAGGCGGCTACGTCGGCGGCTTGAGACGGGGGCCCGCGGCCCGCACCACATCCCGAATCCGCAGCAGAAGCCGGCGTATCCGGTGCGGGCGCGCGTTCGAGCGCTGTATGCTCCGATCCGCATGCCGTCGGCTGCTGCGGAGAGCGAGCAGCGACTCAAGCCGATGCGCGGCATGGTGCGCGAACTACTGCGCAGGCTCAAAGCTGCTGTGTAGTGAGTGAGTGGGCGTTTGTTTCGACTCAGGCCTTGGATACTTTTTTGCTATCAGCTTCCACCTCAGCACTTAACGTGATCATAGAGCAATACACACTATTAACGCGATAGACTTGGCTGTTTCGTCGCCGAATTCGTGCAGAGGCTGGCAGCCACCTTGGGGCCTTCAGTTCTGTGCTGCTTCCTGTCTAGCGCCTGAAAGCGGCGGTGATCTTTCGCGTTGCGTTCGCTGCGAGACCCCCGCCTAGGTCTGCCTCGACTGCCGCCACGTGGCAGAAAGGGTCGTGAAATGAAAGGGTCCATGTGAGAAAAAGCGTAGCTAGCCAAACGATTGAGCATTGAGTGCGCTGCTTAATGCCGGCTACGTCGTCGCCATTGGAGCTACAGTACACGAACTGGTAGCGTCGAGCCCCGCTCCATAATGGCAATGGCGCTACATTGCGTTGCGCGCTGCCTGGTTGAAGTGTCTGGTCGCTGCGTCTATGCTGCCGAAAAATGAGGTTTGAGGGGCCAATCAGGAGCCTTCGTTGTCGTGAAAGTGTGTAGGGTCCGACGCAAGTTGAAGTGAAGGAGATTGAGTTCACAAAATCTCGGTGCGCCCGCTTTACTCGATGGCATTGCACATGCAAGCGCTGCACTTCGACCCGTGTTGGTCTTTCTCGTACATGTAGCCCCGTGCTCGTGTCTTAAGCTCATGCTGGGGCTTCGTGCGGCCTGGCAGAGTCCTCAATGGGAAGTGGGTGCGGATTGTCGAAAGCGTTGATCTTGAACATCAGGTCCGACGGAGCTCATCAACGACAGAGGGAAAAGCACCGAATCTACCAGGTCGCTGCTGCAACCACGCTGTCTGGCAGGGCAGCCATCCATATCCCCGCGCTGCCTGCTTTGCCGCCGTGGATCTAGAACAACTTTGCCCAGTCATAGCCACGCGAGCCAAAAATCAAACCACCGGCACTGCGAATAGCAAAGCAGACGACGCCTCCTTACAACTTCGCGCTGCTCTGCTTTTCGTCAAATGAGCTGGGCTATGTTCTAGCCTCTAGCTCCGCCTCGCTCTCCAACCGACCAGCCAGCCGCGCGGTATCCACCGCGAAAGAGAGTACGAAGTCGCCAACTCACGTCGTCTCCTGACCCCACGTTCCCATTCCCTGGCTCCCGACTTTCGCGCCCCCGAAAAAAACGAAGCGCAATTTTCACGCTTGGCAGCCGGAAAATTCCGCTTCGATTCGATGCGCCTTCTTCAAGCAGCCGCATAGCCGCGCGCCACGCAGGCAGGACTCCAGTCACCAAAGTCTCACTCAGAGATTTGCCCCGACACGACTAAGAGCTCTACAACCACCACTTGACATGACGTCGTCTCCGCTCGACTTCCGCCGCCGCTCGCTGTCCGAGGGCTCCCGCCTCAACTTCATCGTCGAGGAGGCCGAGGCCGAGGACGCGCCCGAGGACTTCGCGCTGCTCTCGCCCGAGCAGCCCGCGGACGACCTCCACCCGCTGCTCCACCACGGCGGAGAGAGCTTCGCCGCGCTCGAGCAGCGCTCCAAGTCCGAGAGCTTCATCTGCACGGCGCAGGGCGTCGTGTTCCAGGACACCAAGTGCCAGAGGTACCAGGCCAAGATCGACAGCCTCGTGGCGCTGGCCGCCAGCGCCTCCAGCTCGCAGAGCAACGTGCTGCTGGCCAAGAAGGCGCTCAGGTATCGCAAAGTGCTCGAGCGCCGCCGCAACGTGGTCTGAGAATCGACCACTTAAAGAGCTTCGTGTCCGCGACCGAGATCGGCTGTCTGCGCCCTTTAGACGCTGCGTGGCAGACGGCCAAGAAGCTAAGAAGACGGAGAACTTCGCGACGCTTGAGACCCTTGCAGGCTGCAAGAGGAGCAGCCGCTGTAATGTATCATCGATGTAGTCAAGTAATGGAACATAGCCTGTAGCTATCTATTTAAACGCCGAGAAATCGCAGCGAATCATTGGTATTATACTACTACTAGTAGTGGAGCATCTCAGTCGCGTTGCTCCGTCGAGTTGCTTAGCAGTGGAAACTCCACTGAAAGCCGACGACGCCCCCACTCTCCCCTGTTGGGGCATTTTCGCTATCGTCTACCGCACTCTCCCAATGGAACTAATGAAGCTGTTTATTACACGCACAGAGCGGCAAGGTATCAGAGCGGCTACATCGTATCCTCCGTTAGAACAACTACATGTAGTATCATATAAGAAGTGCATTACGGGCCGCCTACGCAAATACCCGGCCCTGCTTCGCGGGCACCCCGCGCGGGTTTGCTGCGGCTACGCTCCTCGCAACCGCTCACTACTGCTTCTACTCGAGCAACTCTGGTTGGTACCGCATAACAGAACTCATAATTCGCAGATATATCATAGTTCACACCACCCGACTATCCAATCAAAACTCAGTAGCGTTATAAATAAATCACAAGTTTTACCTTTAATTCAATGTTATAGTTCATAGAACTCTAAAACCAGTCATTTCTAAGGGAATTCGCGCCAACTCGCACTCCTACAATTGGATTTCGCGCCAAGAATCACAAAACCCAGCTAGAAACCTGAGTCAGGTCAGGTTACCTGACCTACGGCCAAGCCACGCACAGGAAGAAAGAGAACCACTGGCAATGGCTCGAAACCCAAAGTCCACAAACGAGTGGCCGTGCCTTACCGCTTCAAGCTGCGCGTTCTAAGGTACCTGGACCGTCATCCACAAACGAGTGGCCGTGCCTTACCGCTTCAAGCTGCGCGTTCTAAGGTACCTGGACCGTCATACCATGGAGGATACGATTAACCTCTTCTATCCCGGTCTAGGCGCTCTCAGGTGCGCTCTAAGATGCGCCTTTGCTACACATAAAAAGCGGCAAGAGCGCTGATTGAGGCTAAGTGTGCGGCCGGCTTAGGGAGCCATCAACGCCACCGGGCGCATGGCATGGGCGCAACCCCGCCCGCCTTGGCTGCGGAACAGCTTGTGAGGTGGGTCAATGACCTTCGAGCCGATGGCGTCCCTGTGACAGGGCTGATGTTGAAGCTGTAGGCTCGCGATCTTTATGCGGCAACCGGACTTCCACGCGGAGCTTTTACGGCTTCGTGGCCGTGGAGGAAGCACTTCCTACGCCGCCACAAGCTGTCGATCCGCAGGAAAACGCGTGAGGGGCAGACTACGCCGCAAGACGCAAGTGAGCAGCTAGCCAACTTCATCCGCCAAGTGCAAGAAAAAATGAAGGAGCTCAAGATAACTAAGGTTTACAACGCGGACCAGACGGGTATGCTTCAGTTTAGACTGTTATGATGACAAGTACTAGCCTATTGTGTGAATGTGTGAACTATGAGTACGTTCCTACAGCAACTGTCAACAGCAGGGTCGCCAAGACCGTCTGGGTGAAGTGCGCAGGGAAGTCAAAGGAGCGCGTGACCACGATGCTGCTGGCGGATAGTCACGGCAACAAGGTGGACCCCTTCCTGGTCTATAAGACACGGCCATCCAAAGTTGCTGAGAGAGCAAGAGAGAACACGATTTTCCGCCACGGGTTTGGTCGCCAGCTCTGGGACGAACTCCACACCCTGCAGGTAGGTGTTCAGATCTACGGCAACCGCACTGGGTGGTGGAACAGCGAGTTGTCTATCAAGTTTCTGTGCTATCATTTAGTCGCCTGGAGAACATGCACGAACCCGTGCTGCTCTTGTGGGACGACTTTTCTGGGCACTGGCGCCAAGATGTACTAATATGTGCTTGACTGCTTAATGTCGAGCTTATGAAGGTCCCCCTGGCTACACGTACGTGTGCCAGCCGGCGGACGTGGCGTGAAACCGCCCGCTCAAGGAACACCTGCGCAACCAATGGGCCCCGTTTCTTCTAGCACAAGTCCGTCCATCAAGTCGCGAGTCGCCGTTCAAGATGACCGCACCCTCAAGGCCCGACGTCATCACCTGGATTAAGAGCGCATGTGCATCACTGACTACTGCCACGATCATCGGTGGCTTCAAGAAGGCGAGGCTGGTTGAAGAACAAGCACAAGAGGACCAGGCTACACCCGAGCCAAATTGGAGCGCGCTCATCCTCCTTTTTCAGCAAGAGCGTGTCCCCATGCAAGAAATTAACCAGCGCAATGGTATCGAAGAAGATGAAGAAGTAGATGAAGAAACAGTGGAATGGCAATTTTAGACAAGAGTTGCAATTAAATGCAAAAGCCTTGTTAAAAAGCCTGACTCTTCACATTGAGCCATTTTGAGCCGCGTCCTTTCATGCTGCGTCCCTACAAGCGCGCCCCTTCGTGCCACGCCTCTTCATTCAAGTCCAGCGTTGCTCAGCGTCCCGCATTCATCTCACCCCTTGGCTGCGTCACGCTGTCTCCTGCTGTCATGCTGAGCCTCGCCTTCTTCCGGTCGTCGAGCTGTTCGCGCTTGGCCGTGCCGTCGAGCTGCGCTGCGCTTGGTTGAGACCACTGGGAGGAATCGAACCTCCATCCACCGCTACGGCACTTTTTTCCGTTAAGCTACAGTGGTAGGTCTGTAGGGAAAGCACATTATACGTTAGTCCAAACGAACTTGTAAGGTGTCTCCAGCTTTGTGTGGTGCTCACCTTCTTGTGTTGGATGGGGCATTAACCTTGGTAGGCGACAACCCTTCTAGGACACCCAGTCCCCCCTCAATATGATTTGTGGTCAATCCAACACTGACCGCGGCCAGCGAGCTGCGGCACCCAGCACGCAGTGAAGCCATTCATTTCACCTTAGCCCGCTATTCAGTACCCAGATGCAAACTAATTTTTGGGTGTTCTTTTTCTTGCAGGTACAAACATGCGATGTCAATGGTGGTGGGGTGCGAATTATGAGTTCTGTTATGCGGTAGGTAGGTGAAGTGGGAGTCTGTCCAATCTTATTTCCTTTTATTTTTTATTAAAAATAAGCTACACTCTAAATCAGGGTACGGACGCATGCATTTAGACAGCCTATAATCTGTAGCATTTTCGAAAAAAGCTACACTCTAAATCAGGGTACGGACGCATGCATTTAGACAGCCTATAATCTGTAGCATTTTAACTAAAGCTGCACCCGTCGTCCTGTTGCTGAGCCAAATTAGCGTTTCTCTGTTTGCAAAGTGCCCTCTAAATCGTGTATTGTGAGGTCTACTCGGATTGAATCGATCGGGGCAAACCGCCGGCGAATCACCAGAAGCACTTAGGCTGACTATGGCCGTCCCGTCTATGAATCATGAGTCCCTACTAAGTACGGATTGGGCTTGACATGCGAGCATATAACCATATGTTTGTGGGCTGGTGATTCGCTAAATGACTTGATGTTTGTAAAGATTGATTTGACAGGGGCCTCAAAACCGACCCGAATCGGCAAATTTCCTCAGTGGCCGTTTCTTCGGTGCCGCACAACAATGGCCCACCATCAAAAAGGAGGCATTCGCGATCGTCGAGGCTGTGCATCGACTGTAGTACCTCTTATTGCGTCCTCGCGGATTTCACCTCTTTATGGATCACCGTAAATTGATCTACATCTTTAATCCCTACGCGACCGATGAATGATGGCCCGCTACCAAGCTGACAAGTTCCAACGTTGGGCGCTCGCGCTCATGTCGTTCCGCTACGTAATCGACCACGTGCCAGGCTAGGGAAATGCGTGGGGCGACCTGCTGAGCCGCTGCGGCGCGGGGCCTACGCTAGAGGCAACGCGAACGGCCACTCGAGCTGCGCGTCTAGCAGTCGTCGAACGAGTATCTCCGCTGGAAGAAGCCGATTTCGTGTGGCCGTCCGAAAAGGAGATCCGAGCCGTGCAGCGAGCTGCCGGAGCGGCGGCGTACCCCGGTTTCCAATGGAACGAGGAGCGGCACATACAGATGACATCCGCCGGACAAGTCTGGATTCCATCAGAGGCGCCTCTGCGTGGTGGCACACACAGGTGCCAGCGGTCATCGCGGGGCGGCCACGACAATCAAGTCGCTCGAGACATGCTTCTTCTGGGCACGATGGGCACCAACGTGACCACCTTTATCAGCTAGTGCCTACACTGCATGGTGACCACAGGCGGTCGCATCCCACGTCCGTTTGGTGAAACATTGCGCCCAACGTGACCACCTTTGTCAGCAAGTGCCTACACTGCATGGTGACCACAGGCGGTCGCATCCCACGTCCGTTTGGTGAAACATTGCGAGCGACGCGCCCCAACGAGGTGTTCCTCTTCGATTTCCTATGATCGAGAGCGCAAGTGGTTTCAAGTACGTGTTGGTCTTCAAGGATGGAATGAGCGGGTTCGTTGAGCTGGTGGCATGCACACATGCAACTTCCGACCACGCGTACCAAGGTCTCCTCGACTGGTTCAAGCGTTTCGGGGTTGTGCATCAGTGGGTCTCCGACCAGGGAGCCCACTTTCGGAACCAAGTCGTCGAACGCCTGCAACGCGCCCTGGCTGCGCACCACCATTTCACCACTGCCTACACGCCGTGGGCAAATAGTACTGTTGAAGTGGTGAACAGAGAAGTGCTCAAAAGTGTGAAGGCCCTTCTCAGTGAGCGCAGACTGCATGTCCAAAATTGGCCCGCTGTACTACCGGTGGTGCAAGCGGCGTTCAACGCTATGCCAGCGGACCGACTCGATGGCCGCTCGCCCCTGACTCCGTTCACGAACTGCTGGCTGACTCCCAGCTTCGCAGTATCTTGCACCCTCAAAATCAAACGCAAGAGACCATCGCGTGGATCGACTCGGAAGTTCGCGGTCACCTCACCGCTGTTCGCGATGCCCTAAATAACATGCATGCGGAAATGGTAGACGCCAGCGAGAAGCGTCGGCGTGCGGCGCGGGTGCGGCACGCACGTCACCAAGGTGTGCGGCTGCAGAGGTTTAGCGAAGGAGACTTTGTCGTGGCGGCGACAGCGACTAGACGCAGTGGACACAAACTGGCCTTGGTCTGGCGCGGCCCCAAGCGCATCCTCAAGACACTGAATGATTACACTTTCGAGGTCCAAGATATCATCGAGCCCTGTGCTGTCACTATTCGCCATGCCTCGCGACTTCAACTATACCTCGACGCGGCCCGTGGGCGCGTGGAGGATCTCCAGGAGCAAGCAATCTACGGTGACGGTGGACATCTGGTAGAGGCGCTGCTCGACTGACGTCTGAGCCCATACTCGCACCGTTGGGAGGTATTCGTCAAGTGGTTCGGCCTTGACGACATCGAGGCTTCGTAGGAACCAGAACCGTTGGGAGGTATTCGTCAAGTGGTTCGGCCTTGACGACATCGAGGCTTCGTAGGAACCAGCCGACATCATCAAGCAGGATGTGCCTGGCCTCTTCCAGGCTTTCGTCGCCGACCAGCCCGATGACCGTTCACGCAGCGCCATGGCGGTCGCGTTGGCAGCCCCCTGACCGCAGTCATCAACGCCCTGTTCAGCGTCTTCCCCGCCGACGCCACCCGCGCCAGTCGCGAACCTGATTACCGACTTCAAGTGGAGGGGGAAGTGATCCGCCGGCTGTTCCAGCAGAATCCCCCGCCCGGCTCTCGGAGGCTATACGACTGTACCCGACGGTACCGCAAGACACAACGACTCGACCAAAGTGACGACCGCGCCAAGGTACGTGAAGGAGTTCTAGGTAGGTTAGAGAGGGCCAAACTAGCAAGAGGCTAAAGGGAAACGGACTCAGTTTGGACTTTGATTAATATAGAGCTTTCCGTTGGAAACGGATCACTGGGTTTGCAGCGGCAAAACGGCGGACGACGCGATCGGCCTCCTTGGGCTTAATGGCGCAGGAGAAAAGTTTTTCGCCAGTCCGGAATTCCGCAGCTGGATCTTGTATTTGGCTTTGAGCATCGCAAAAGCAAAGAAGCCAGACGAGCTCTCGCATGTAGTGGCGATGTACTCGCTGATAGCTCACCAAGGAGATGAAGCACTGGTAAAGGCCGCGAAGGAAGTATCTAGCACGCGTGCGATTGCGACCAAACTGGAGAACGTACTCGTCTCGCAATGGATTGGCGAACAGAAAACCGGGATCGAAGCGTTCAAGCTCCCCAAACTGGATGAGGCGGGGGAAAGCATTTTCCAGACGCCTGCATTCCACACCTGGGCCCGATACGCCAATAAGATGAAAAAGACCCATTCATCCGAGGTCGCGCTTGGCGACACGTTGGCGATACTGAAGAAGCGTTTTGATGAGGTGGACCTGTCAAAACTGCTTTCTGTCGCAAAAGACGATACAGTGCGTGCCGTGGACAGGCAAATTCTCAGCGATTTACAGAGGCTGCAGTTCACAAGTTGGCGCGCAAGAGGAGAAAATCCGGACACCGTGGCTAAAGCTGCTTTTTATGACGGGAGCGGATAAGAGGAGCGAAGATGTTACTGTCGACTACTACAACTTTTACAGGGGAATCGAAACGTAGTAGGATACACGCTACGAAGTAGGAAAGAATGCCGAGGGGGAGCTAACTTCACTTGTACTTGAAGAGGTAGGAGTCAATTGGTATTCGCATACTTAAGTGACTATCTTTCAGGGCTGCAGCTTCAATGCATCTACAAGCAGCGAAGAAGGGTACTTCGGTGCTGCTGTCGGTTTTTTTCTAACGTGAGCCATCTACAGTAGATACTACTACTAGTTGGGGACGAAGTCCCCACTTACATTTATCCACTCACTTGTACTTAGCTTTTTGAAGGTCCACGCATTTACTTACTTGATATCAATTTAGAAGGAACAGGTTAGGCTCACATTCTGATTGGGTCGCCCAGGGTCATTTTGACCAAAACTCCTGTCTTTACTGACGTTTTACAAATGGTGGCATGGATAGAATTTGATATTTCACGGCATAGAGATGCGGAATTTAGTGATCATATGTCTTTAAATCGCAGGTATTGTGAATTTCGGTAACGCAAGCGGGCGGTGGTGCTGCTCTGCCCGCGGCAGCTTGAGCTCTTCTGTGTCGAGCATCGTGACGACGGCGCCCCAGTAGTCGTTGCTGGCGTCGGAGTATACACATAGATATATGGGCGGCTGTAGGACTTCGGTGAGCAAGCGGCACCATCTTGAGGAGCGATTCTCGGACAGCTTCCACTCCGGCCGCCCCAGCTAATCTCTTCGAGCTTGACTCAGGACAACTTGACCTTCTTCCTCGAGCCGGCGAGCTGGGCCGCCCGTTCCAGCGCGTCGTACAGGACTGCCGTGATGAGCGTGAATTCTGGAATGCTCTGCCGCATCGGGTAGACGGCGCACAGAAACTGGTGGAGGTCCCCGGCCGTTTGCGGTGGCTGCATCTCGACCAACCCCTGGATTCGTTCCGGACAGTGTCACACACCTTGAGCCGATATCATTCACCCACACCACTTCACCTCCGTCGCGAAGAACTGACACTCCTTCGTGTGGAGTTTGAGGCCAAACTGTTCGCAGCGCTCTAGCACTTTGTCCAGCACGTCGAGGAGCGAAGATTCATCTTCTACATAGCCCAGAATATCATTCAGCCAGGCTAGAATACACGTCCCGAGTAGGTCGCCGAAGATCTCCTCTGCAACGCCTTGGCAGTAAGCCACCGCATCGGTGGCACCCATGGGCACCCGCGTCGGCGTGTAGATACCCCTGTGGGTTACAAACGAGTAGATCTCCTAGGAATCGGGGTGAAGCGGCAGCTGCCAGTACCCACGAAACCAATCGAGGACAAAGAACACCTTAGCGCCCTCCAGCTCACCGATCACGACCTCTAGCACCGGCATAGGCCATGGCATAGGCTCTGTGCGCTTGTTGACCCGCGCGTGTCGATCGTCATGCGCGGGTTCGCCCGCGAGTCGTCAGCTTGCTTTTTCTTCTTGACAATTCGAGGTGCTGAGGCGCAGTGACTCCGGTGGTTCTTGTAGATAAGCCCATGCTTCATCAATGTGGACGTGTGTCTGTCCAAAAAAGCACGATGGTTTGGTGAATAGCGGCGGGGCTGCGCCCGTATTGGTGTCGCTCCGGGCTTCAGCCGGACTTGCATTGGTGGTACGCGGACAGGTGGGTCGTGGCCGAACTCGAGCCGAAAAGAATCCGCTCGCATCTGCAGGATTCCCCGGAGCTTGGCGCTGCCGTTGAGAGTTAGTCCCATCCTTGTCGCGATCGCCACCTTGGCCTCCAGGTAGCGGGCCACCTCTGTAAGATTCGTTGGCTGCATACACGGTAGTGCTAGTGTCTCATGTCGATCGATATCTTCTTCCTCTGCGTCGGGCCCTGGATCCTGCGCTACCACCACCAATCGGTAAATGCGCTGAAGCGAGGTGGATGAGGACTGGTCTCTGTCCACCTTCGGCAAAGATTCTCCTCCAAGCTCCCATTCGACTTGCGCATCCCGAGCTTCCGACAGTAGCTTATCCGTGGAATAACCGAGAATCTTCATGATTGGGCGGCCCACCGTCAGCTCCACTCTCGAGTTGGCTTCTTCGACACAGCAGGTCAAATTATGCAACTTCAGAGGACCGGCAGATGTGGTGAGGACGATCTCGCTAAACATCGCCATGCGCTGCACCACCACCTCGCGTCCTCCTACTGGGCTCAGCCGCACGAGATGAATCGCCCGGATAGTGACCGACTTGCCAGTCTGGACTATCGAGTCGAGGACGCCGCGCGCAACTAGCGAAGTGTCGGCACCAGAATCAAGCAGCAAGTCCTTGACAGGAACACCTTCTACGGCCGCCTCAACCGTACCGCGGTCCTCATCGGCGGAAAGCACCGAGTCGCTTGCTGGCACCAACGTCGAACTGGTTGATGGTGACGCCTCGAGCTCCGGCGAGTTGCTCGCGCCTCCTTCGCAGCAACTCCGTTGCTTCTTCCGATGAACAAAGGGGGCACTGCCGTACTTGATGCTCTGTAGAGATTTTAGGCACGCTCCACGCCCAGACCGTGTCTCTGGCGTCGGACCCCAACGGGGGACTCCTGCGGCCGCGGC
>JAIKVG010000149.1:0-18485 GCA_024679175.1 Phytophthora cajani
GAGCACTCGGACCTCATGGCTGTGCGCCAGACCGGCTTCGTCATCTTGAACTCGCTCAACGCCACCGAGACCGAGGACATGGCGCTCCTCGCACACGTCGCGTCGCTGCGCGCCAACGTGCCGTTTCTGCACGTCTACGACGGCGAGATGACCCACAACGACCTGGAGCAGCAGGCCGCCGCGTCCGCCAGCAAGTTCAGCCACGCGCTCGTGGACTACGAGTACCTGGCCAACCTCATCGGGCTCAAGAACGCCAGCGAGGCGCCCGAGTTCCGCCAGCTCGTGCTCAGCAAATCGGGCGTGGCCGACAACGCCGACGACGCCGAGCTCTACTTCCAGGTGTCGCCCGAGTGCATCGCCAAGTACAACGCCGTGCCCGAGGTCGTGGAGGATGTCATCCAGCAGGTCTTTGCCAGGAAGGGCTACCAGCTCTTCGAGTACTTCGGCCACCCCGAGGCCGAGCAGGTGCTCGTGGTCATGGGCACGGCCTCCAGTGTCGTCAAGGACGCCGTCGAGTCGCTCTACACCAACTGGAAGGCCAAGGTCGGCGTCATCTCGGTGCGTCTCTTCCGTCCGTGGTCCACCAAGGCGTTCCTGAGCGTCGTCCCCGCTACCGCCACCAAGTTCGCGGTGCTTGACCGCATGGACGACGCCACCAACGTCGGCGAGCCGTTGTTCATGGACGTGCTCGGCTCCTTCCAGTCGGAGGAGTGGCAGAACAAGCCCGTGCCGGCCGTCATCGGAGGCAAGTACGCCTTCAACGTCAGCGAGTCCGTGTTCGATGTCGTGACTGCGCGCACTCTGGTGGAGGAGCTCGCTGCGGACAAGCTGCAGAACGGCTTCATTGTCGCGTCCCCGACTGCCACGGAGGCGTTCAACGCCAAGAAGACGGCCACCACGCAGCTCGTGAACTCGTACGTGTCGTCCAAGGACGGGTTCGAGGCCCCGTACGTCAAGATGCTGCTGCAGCTGTTCGAGAAGCGCGCCGTTATCGCGAACCTTGTGCGCTCCGAGACGGTCTGGAAGGCGCAGGACAAGACCGTGGGCGACAGCGTTGCCCTTGAGAACGGCGAGTTCGGTTTCGGTGTGCACCTCGGCATTCTGGCCAAGCGCCAGGAGCTCAAGGACAAGGTCAAGGCGCTTGTTTCGGGCGCGCACGCCAAGAGCATCGTGTCGCAGCGTCTGCTTGAATGCCTCGTCCTGTGGTCCGAGGAGCAGCCCAAGCATGACGAGCTCGCGAGCGAAATTGCCATTTTGCTCGAGAACGAACAGCACCAGGGTGGTGTCCTCGCGGAGATCTACGCCTTGAAGCAGTACTTCGCTCCTCTGAGCCAGTGGATTCTAGGCAGCGAGGAGTTCTCCCGCGACGTCGGCGCTTCAGGCGTGCACCAGGTGCTCGCCAGCGGTGAGAACGTGAACCTGCTGATTCTCGACACGGAGCCGATGAACGCTGTCTCCAAGAGCAACCGCAAGCGCGACCTGGGTCTGTACGCCATGCAGTATGGCAACGCTTACGTCGCGTCGGTTGCGCTGTACGACTCGTACTCGCAGGTGCTGCGCTCGCTGAACGAGGCTGATGCGTTTGATGGTCCTTCGATTGTGCTCGCCTACGCCCCGAGCGCCAGCAACATGGAGCAGGAGACGAAAGAGGCGGTCTCCAGTGGCTACTGGCCCCTGTACCGCTACAACCCTCAGCTTGAGGATGTGGAGGGCGAGAAGGCCTTCTCTCTCGAATCGCCGAGCATCAAGAAAGAGCTCCTGGCGTTCCTGCAACGCAACAACCAGCTCAGTCTGTTCGCGAAGCAGGCCCTGACCGGTCCCTCGGCATCCTCGGTTACGGAGAAGTACGACCAGATCGGCCAGCAGGCGCTGAAGACCAGCTTCGAGGCCCTGCTCAACGGATTCGGCGGGCAGCAGCAGGAGCCGTGGCAGGTGGACACCAAGCTGTGGCTTCTTGTGGGCTCTGACAACGGCCACGCCGACGAGTTCGCCTCGAAGCTCGAGGAGGACGCTTTGAACTTCGGCCTCAAGAACGTCGAGAAGATGGACATGAACGAGATGACCATTGACCAGTTGCTGGACGAAGCCAACGACGAGAACGCGTACGTTGTGTTCGTTTGCTCCACGGCCGGACAGGGCGAGTTCCCGAGCAACGGCAAGGAGTTCTGGGGTGAGCTTTCAGGTTTCAGCTCCACGCTTCCTCTGCAGTACGCGGTGTTCGGCATGGGTGACAGCTTGTACTGGCCTCGCGAGGACGAGAAGCACTACTTCTGCAAGGCCCCCACGGACCTGGACGCCAAGTTGAGCGAGCTTGGAGCCAAGCGTATCATCGACCTCGCCAAGGCTGATGACCAGGATGAGGATGGCCCGACGACGCAGTTCGACTTGTGGAAGCCCCAACTCTGGGAACAGATCGGCATCCCCGCCGACGTGGTCAGTCTCCACCAGGGCACGAAGAAGAAGCAGCGCACGAACGAGGAGATCAAGCAGCAGAGCAACTACTTGCGCGGAACGCTCGCGGAGGGTCTTGAGGACCGCACCACGAAGGCTCTTGACGCGGACGACACGCAGCTTACCAAGTTCCACGGCATCTACCAGCAGGACAACCGCGATCTGCGTGAGCAGATGCGTCTCGAGAAGAAGGAGAAGGCGTTCTCCTTCATGATCCGAGTGCGTGTCCCCGGTGGTGTGTCCACCGCGGAGCAGTACCTGATGATTGATCAGCTCGCGGACTCGCACGCCAACGGCAACATCAAGCTGTCCACTCGTCAGGCGTACCAGCTTCAGGGCATTCTTAAGTGGAACCTCAAGCCTATCGTCCAGGGTATCAACCGTGTCCTGATGGACTCGCTGGCGGCTTGTGGTGATGTCAACCGTAACGTGATGGCCACTGTGAACCCGTCGTGCTCCGTCGAGACTCACCAGGAGATCCTCGACATCGCGCGCGACATCTCGGCCCACCTGAGCCCACGCACGAGCGCGTACCACGAGATCTGGCTGGACAAGAAGATGGTCGCTGGTGGCGAGGTGAAGGACTTCGAGCCGTTCTACGGCGAGGCTTACCTGCCGCGCAAGTTCAAGATCGCTATCGCCATCCCGCCGTCGAACGATGTGGACATTTTCGCCAACTGTTTGGGTTTCATCGCCATCCTCAAGAAGGACAAGCTGGTGGGTTTCAACGTGACTGTGGGCGGCGGCATGGGTATGACCCACAACAACACCAAGACGTTCCCGCGTCTGGCCGACGTGATGGCGTTCTGTACGCCGGAGCAGGCCAAGGATGTGGCGGAGAAGGTTATGGTGCTGCAGCGCGACTTCGGTGACCGTGTGAACCGCAAGCACGCTCGTTTCAAATACACCGTGGAGGACCACGGCCTGGAGTGGATTCGAGCGGAGACCGAGAAGCGTCTGGGCTACAAGCTCCAGGACCCGCGCAAGTACAAGCTCGTCTCGAACGGCGACCGCTTCGGCTGGATCAAGAACTCGCAGGGCAAGTACCACTACGGCATGTACGTGGAGGGCGGCCGTATCAAGGACACGAAGGAGAGTGGCATCCGCACAGGCCTCCGCGAGCTGGCCAAGGCGTTCCCGCACGTCGAGTTCCACCTCACGGGCAACCAGAACCTGAGTCTGGGCAACATCTCCGAGGAGGAGATCCCACAGATCAAGGCGCTGATGGAGCAGTACAAGTTCGGCAACGACAACTACTCGGGCATGCGTCTGAACTCGATCGCGTGCGCTGCTCTGCCGATGTGCGGCCTCGCCTTCGCTGAGGCCGAGCGCTACCTGCCGTCGCTGATCACCAAGATCGAGGACATGCTGGAGGCGAACGGACTGCGCGACGACGCGATCGTGATCCGCATGACCGGTTGCCCCAACGGCTGTGGTCGGCCCTACCTGGGCGAGATCGGCTTCGTGGGTCGCTCCCCTGGAATCTACAACTTGTACCTCGGTGCTGGTTTCTCGGGCGACCGTCTCAACAAGCTCTACAAGGAGGCGCTCGACGAGGCGCAGATTCTGCAGGAGCTGGAGCCGATCATCAAGGACTACGCCAAGCACCGCGAGCAGGGCGAGAGGTTCGGCGACTTCGTCATCCGCGCGGGCTACGTGAAGGCGTGTCTGGCCGCCCCGCTGGTGGAGAACCGCGCTGCGGGCGAGACCTTCCACGCCTAAGCAGTGTAGTCGTAGATGTATTAACGTAGTATTCACTCATCAAATAAACGCTCTTAACCATACCGGTACATGGCCCGAGTTGGTGAGTTGTTGTGCTGCCACAATGGCGACGTCGACAAACGCAGGTTCGCCATCGTCTTACACTCCTTTACGGTGCTGCGAATCCATGCCCCCGTACCAACAATGTTGGTTGCTGTGCGCTGGCATTTTGATGCTAAAAGCTCGCCTTGGGGTGAGCCTCAACTTTCCTTTGGTACTCTCGATAAATAAGCTTTTATTGCCTTTGTGCCTGATGAATCGGCGGGTCCCGGTGGTGATGAAAGTGAGCCATCACTTGCTCTTGATTAATTTCGGAAGGCATCGCGAAAGACGCTGAACTTTCAGGCAGCAACACATTACCAGCTGTTATCCGATCATGCGGAGACTCGTACGTGTCGACCTCGCCCGCCTTTGCCATTGCTCAAGTCTTCGCGTCCGAGTCACATGCGTCTCTCTGTCTGCCTCCGAGCTGTGGCTCTCTCCGCCGCACTCGCGGTGACGGCCGCGATGCACGACTACAAGCCCCTGCAGCAGCCGACAGTGTACGAGTCCGACTGCGCCAAGGAATGGACCAAGCTCATCGTCGAGGGCTCCTCGGACGATCGATCGACCGCGAAGATCAGGGCGAGCGAGCTGCGGATCAATCTGTCGGTGCAGTTGGCGCGCTTCACGAGCGACTATGTGGACTTCAATACGCGGTCGTTCAACGGCCAAGTGCCGGCCCCGACGATCAAGGTTTGCCCCGGCGACAGACTCGTCGTCACGCTCACCAATGGACTGGAGGCTGGACGCAGCAATAACACCAACCTGCATCTGCACGGGATGCACTTGCCGCCGTCAGGGGACGCCGATAACGTGATGCCCAATGTCGAACCCGGAGGCCAGCGTAGATACACGTACGAAATCCGCCAGGACCACCCGGCAGGCACGTTCTGGTACCACCCACACGCCCAACACAACGAGAACGCGCACCTCAATGGGATGATGGCAGGCACGTTGATCGTAGTGGACCGACCGACAGATCTACCGAACGAGCTGGCAGCCATGGACGACCTCGTCATGATGCTGCAGGCCGTTTGTGTGGAGAACTGCTTCAACATGTACGACAACATCGAGGACGCCCTGGAGAACCGATTCAGCCCGGCCAGGAGACTTTCACACCGCATGAACACCCCAGATGAAGAGGAGGAGGGGGTTTGGCCCACGGATCTGGAAGTCGTTGAGGACGAGGCCGATGCGCCGCTGAACGACACCTCTTTACCCACGGTCTTTGTAAATGGGCAGTATCTACCCAATGTGAAGCTCGCTGTGGGCGAGTACAAGCGGTTGCGGTTGGTAAACGCTATCGCGAACAATGTAGCGGAGATTGTGACTACCCACGGCAGTGGATGCGCGCTGGACGTGCTTGCTATGGATGGCATTTATTTCGACACACCGATGGCGAAGAAGGTGGTTGTTATTCCTCCCGGAGGACGCGCTGATGTGGCTATCATGTGCGCTGAGATCGGCAAATTCTACCTCGAGACGGACTGCGCGAGCTCTCGCAATAAGCTGCTGGGTCTTGAGAACCAGCACCGAGTGCCAACTCAGCGTATTGTGAAGCTCAAGGTTACCAAGGAGCCCGAAGACGAAGATTCTACTGAAGCCAAGCGCCTTCCGTATCGACTGCCTAAACGGCCCGCGTACATGCAAGACACGATCGGAGATGACAACAACCCCCCGTATATCGAGGAAGGCAACACGTACAACTTTGAGTTCTCAGTCTGGATGGACAAGGGCATCACCTACGGCGTGAACCACGAGAAGCTGGACCCTGCGCACATCAACTACTCGATGCCCGTGAACGAAATGCAACAATGGCAACTCTCGGTCAAGGACTATCGGAAGCCGTCGATATGGTCGTGTGACCTGGATGCTGGAAGCTCCAGTGGTGATCGCCGCCTGAAGAAATCAAGCGATTGCCGCACGATGAACCACCCGTTCCACATGCACTCGACCCATTTCCAAGTCTCGGGCATGGACAAGGAGACCGACCCGGATGGCGTCATGTTCGAGGTGGGCGAATGGCGCGATACACTGCCGCTCTTCCGCGGGGGAGTGCAGATCCGCTTTACGCCACGTGACTACATGATCGGACACATCTTCGCGCACTGCCACATTGCCTCGCACGTGGACGGCGGCATGGCCCAACTTGTGCGAGTGCATAACCCAGAAGAAGACGGAGACGACAGCGACTTTGGTGCAGGTAGTAGCGCTGATGAAGACGAAGGTAGTGACGTTGATGCTTCGAGTGACGCTGATGAAGACGAAGAAGACGCTGGAGACGAAAGCGACGGGAGTGAAAGCGATGCAAGTGATGAAGATGGAGACGAGCAAGAGGAGGAGGATAAAACACCATAAAGCTAGATATACGAATGAATATTTATTTTTTTGCGTCCGGAGCAGACAATCACGCAACACGTAGACAGCATTGGGAAGTCCTCAAGACTCGCTTGCGATTACTTCTTCCAAGGATTTAGCGTAGCTCGAGTTCCAATTCCTCTCAAACACGTTTTCGAGTGCCTTTCGTGTCGGTTCGTGGTTCGTGTTGACGCTCGCCCCTGCTGTGGTGTAAAAGTACCCCCACTCCATGTTGCTCGTGCCCACGTTCGCACGAGTATCGGTGACAATGTACTTGGCGTGATTCACGCGGGTGTACGAAGGCCACACCGCCTTCGAACCAGCACTCGACGTCGTGTTCTGCCAGCCTGGTACACGGAAGATCTTGATCTCGAGCTTTCCGGAGCACCGAGCGTGCATGTGCTGACACAGTTCCGCCTGCTTCTTCAGCGTGGCAAGTGCCTCCAGCAGTTGAGGGCTGGTATGCTGCCACTGGCTGATCAACAGACGCACGCGCAGCCCTGGCTTGCTGTACACACCGGCCAACAGTGCATCAGTCAGTGCTGGCCAATGGAGAGGTCCGGGCGTGTACATTGAGAACGGCGCAAAGTCCATGACACTGAGACTAACGAACGACTTGGCCGATCGGATCGTGTACACCAACGCGTCTTCATCAAATGTGCGCGAGTGTCCAGAAGTTGCCTCCAACGGTGCAGCCGCAACAAACATCTGCGCGGACGTCGATGCCACCACCTCAGCAAGATCAGCTTCCGTCTCATTTCCTTCCAAACGTGAAGTAAACGGCGTCTCCAGCTGATGCGAAATATTCCCCAGCGATTGCAACCCCGCCTTCACGAACGGATCCTCACTTCTCTTATCTTTCGGCAGATACAGCGACCACGCCGGCACTTGCAGCTCTCGTTGGAACTTTTCCGAGTAGTAGCTCCCCGTCTTGGCCGGCAGCAACTCGGACGACGCGAACATCCACCAGGTCTCAAAAAGCCTCTGCATGTCCTGCATCACTGCGGATTGTGTCGGTAGATTTTCCATGACCACGCCCACCTCCATCACCTGCGCCAGCGACTTCCAGTCCATGTTGGCGCTCCCCACGTACACGTGACGCGCATCAAAAATCCAGATTTTCTGGTGCAAGATGCCGCTGCCGTACCACTCGGGGCCGCTCCAGCAGCGCACTTGGATATTTTCCTTCGCTGCGTCCACCAGCATCTGCACTTCCGCCGGCAATTCGAAGCACGACGCGCGATTATCCGATAAAATCTGCTCTTGCTCACCGATGCTCTGTTTAGCGGTCAAAATCCGGATTTTTACACCCCGAATTGCCGCGTCCCGCAGTGCAAACAGCAAATTGCGCCCTCGCTCCGCCCCGAATTGCTTCATCTCGGCCTCGGAATAAACTTTGCGGTCGTCGGCGCCCAGCAGGTTCCAGTACATGGCGCTGAGGTCGATGGACGTATTTGCGGCCTGGACATGGCGCGTCAATGCCTCAAACGTCTGCGGAACGGCCGACGCCAGCGCGAAGTCCCCCACGGGCAGCGACTCCACCAATGACAGCGTCGCCCACCCCTCGGAACCTCCACTTAGCTGGAAAAATCCGTCCTCCAGCGCAGATGTTGGCTCAAAGACAGCAGACTTTCGAGCTGCCTGGACGCCCGACGCCGCTGGTTCGTGAGGGGAGAAGCGCAGCACCACTAGGAACAGACACGAGGCCGCCCACAGTAGTCCGAAGAGCGCAGCGCCGTCGCCGCGGCCGAGGCGTCTCGCCCGCATCCTGGGTATGAGTTGAGGGGTATCCTTGAAGAATGTGACTAAGAGTACCCCTAATGGTAACCGGTTACACATCAAGCTTCAACAACGTAACCATACGTAACCTAGGTTACGCGTACACTCTTTGACTGGCCAATAGACTACCATATTGACGATGGCTGGCCCCAAGCTGGTGTCGCGCAAGGCCAAGCGCAAGCAGGAGCGCGAGGACAAGAAGCGCCAGAAGAACAAGCGCCAGCGCAAGGAGCAGGAGCCGTCGGCACCTGCGAGAGGCGGCAAGGCGAAGGCGCGCGCGCCCCAAGGCAAGCGGCCGATCAAGCCGCAGCACGGAAGCTCCGGCGGCGGCATCACGAACAAATTCCACGAGTTCCTGGCAGAGGCAGCCAGCGCGCAGAATGGTGAGCAGTACTTGGCTATGTTTGTTACGCGGTTACGGTGCATTGGATTGACATGGGTTACGCAGGCGAACCGCAGTCGGTGAGTGCCGAAGACAAGGAGATCAAGGCGCTGGAGGCCAAGCTCGGACTCGGTTCGTCGTCGTCTAACAAGGCCGAGTCGGCGTTGAAGAAGCTGAAGAAGTATGGAGATATTTTTTATATTTTTATTGTGGACTTTTATCTAACGATTGTTTTTTAGGGAGTACTCGAAGGACGGTCTGGGCGAGGACTTTGCGGACTTTTTGTCCGAGCTGGACCACATCTCCGAGTACGTAATTAGTGGACGGAGGTGGAGTGTGAGAACAGGTGACTGATGATGTTGTTTCCTGTGTTGATTATTGAGCAGAGTGGTGAAGGGACGACCGAAGGCGGCGAAGCATTCAACCTCTGCTGGCCACGATGGAGACGTTGAGAGTGACGAAGACGATGATAGCAAGGTGGATGGAAGTGAGGGGACCGAGGCTCGCAGCGACTTCGGTGACGATATGGAGATGGACGAGGAGACTCGCCGTGAGATGGAGCTGCTGCAGGCTGAAGACGCCGAGTTCTTGAAGGGTATGGACGAGCTGCCGACCGATGAGTCGGAGTCCGAGTCCGAGGACCTCGCGCAGTTTTACTCGGACGAAGAAGACGAGGAGGACGACGACGACGACGAAGCTCGAGCTAACACGCTGCGGAACCAGAAGTTGGCTGCTGTTGCCGATGCAGATGAGGCCAGTGATGGCAGTGAGGATGACGGTGAACAGGAGGATAACGAGGATAACAGCGATGGTGACGATGACAAGCTGGAGGTGCAAGAGGAGAGCGACGAAGAAGTTGCCGACGACAGTGACAAGAATGACGATGATGACGATGACGATAACGAGGAGGAACAGGAGAAAGAGGAGAGTGTCGTTGTCGGAGAAGACATTTACGGCAGACCGGTCATCAAAACGAGTGATGGAGCCAAGAAGCCGTCGGCGTACCTGCCTCCTCACCTTCGCCGAAAGCTTCAAGCCGAAGCCGAAGCCGAAGCTGCAGCTGCCGCGGCAGCGACTGATAAGGTCAAGCCGTCGCAGATGGATGAGCAGGCTATGCGTGAGCTGACGCGCCGTATTAACGGCCAGCTTAACCGTATCTCCGAGTCGAACATGGAGTACGTCGGTGACCATTGCAGTTGTGGATTCCTTGTGTACTAACTGTTTATGTGTTGTTAACAACTTCCAGGTCCATTGCGCTGGAAATGGAAAAGATTTACCGTGAAAACGGTCGCTCGCTCGTTAACGAGATTCTGCTTGAAAAGTTGCTGCAGACTACGTGCCACCCGCGGCAGGTGATGGCGCCGCTTATCAAGGTTGGCGGTGCCCTGGTGGCAGCCCTGTACCACAGCGTCGGCAGCGAGGTCGGCGGCTTCTTTGTGGAGAAGCTGGTGCGCAAGCTGATGGACAGCGTCGCGAAGGAGAAGAAGCAGCTCAGCGAGAATGCAGGTGCTGAACATGGCGAGGACGAAGACGACGACGGCAGAACCTCCAAGGAGCCTGTGAACCTGATGCTGTTCGTGATGATGCTCTACAACTTTGGTGTGGTGCACTGCGCGCTCGTGTACGACCTCTTCCGAGCGTTTGTCGACAGCTTCTCGTCCACCGACATCGAACTCATTCACCAGCTCCTAAAGATCGGTGGCGCTCAACTTCGCGCGGATGATGCCGATGCCTTGCGTCAGATGGTTGCAGCCGTACAGCAGAAGGTGGGCGAAGCGCAGCAAGCAAATGGCGGTAACCAGCCCGAGGAGCGCGTTCGGTTCATCCTCGACCTCATTTACGACCTCAAGAAGTCGTCAAAGCACGGCAAGGGCCGCAACGCTGGTGGTTCTGGCGGGGGTGCGCTGGATGTTTCGTCCCTGAAGAAGTGGCTCGGCCGTGTGAAGACGCGATGTGGAAATGCTAACAATCCGTTGCGTGTGTCGCTCCACGAGTTGCTCAACGCCGACGAAGATGGTCGTTGGTGGATTGTTGGTGGCACGTGGGTCGGCTACCAGCAGCAGAAGTCGACCGACGATGGTGCGGACGATAATACCGAAGTTGTGCGTGAGAATGACCGACTGCTGAAACTCGCAGAGAAGCAGCACATGAACACAGACGTCCGAAAGAAGATTTTTGTGGCGCTTATGGGCGCAACGGACTGCTTCGACGCCTACGAGCGGCTGCTGCAGTTGCACCTGAAGGAGAAGCAGGAGCGCGAAATTGTGCGCGTGCTGCTGCACTGCTGTGGCCAGGAGAACAAGTTCAACAAGTACTACCTCGTACTGGCCGAGAAGCTGTGCGAGATGGACCAGCGGTACAAGTTCACGTTCCAGCTGGCCTTCTGGGACATCTTCAAGCAGATCGAGTCGCTCAAGCCGCGGAGGCTGTACAACCAAGCGCAGATGCTGGCTGGGCTGGTGCTGAGCAGCAGTCTGTCGCTCTCATGCCTCAAGGTGCTGGACTTCACGCAGTTGGAGGAGAAGAGCATTCTGTTCCTGCGGGTTCTGATGGAGGAGATCCTCAAGGTCGAGAGCGAGCTGGAGATGGCGCAGGTGTTCCAGCGCCTGCTGCAGACCAAGAAGGCCCAGCTGACGATCGACGGCCTGGCCGTCTTCTTTCATCAGCATCTGACGAGCTTCCGTGGCGAGTCCGACCCCAAGACGCGGACGCTGCTCAAGAAGCGCGTCAAGAGTGTAAAGAGTTTGCTGGATCAGCTAGCCAAGTCTGCCGCGTCAGCTGAGAAGCAAGCTAGCTTCATGTAAGTTCAAAAGCTGCGATTTTCACATACAATAGACCCACCCTTTCATCACAAGATAAATCTTCCCAAATGAGCCAAGAAATTCTTGGACCTGGTATCTAGCGTAACACGCAACAATGATGAAGGCAAGCAATATGCGCATGTAGCTGCAACGGATGGTTAGAGATAGATGGTAGGCTGTCACGCTTCCACGAACGCCCTTGGTACAGCTTAAAGGATATATTGAAATCGGCAATACCACATGTAATACCGGCGGAGCACTCAACTCCATTTACTCTTCCTCAATCTTCTTGATGAACTTGGCCGGGTTGCCAGCGTACACACACATCGGGGGGACGTCCTTCGTGACGACACTCCCCGCTCCGATCACTGCCCCGCGGCCAATGGTGACTCCGGGCAACACCGTCGCATTGCCGCCGATCCAGACGTCGTCCTCGATGGTGATCGGTTTGCCCAGTTCGTACCCGGAAGCTCTCGCCTTGGGCCCCAGCGGGTGCGTAGCGGTGTACAGCTGCACGTTCGGTGCGAGCATCACGCGGTCGCCGATGGTGATCTCGCACACGTCGAGCAGCACGCAGTTGAAGTTCATGTAGACGTTGTCGCCCAGTCGGATGTTGGACCCGTAGTCGCAGCGGAAGGGCATCTCGATGAAGCATTCCCGGCCCTTGGTGCCGAGCATCTTGGTCAGGATCTCTTGGGCCTCCGGGGACTCAGCCCCGTCGAGCTCGTTGTACCTCTTGACCAGCTTTCTAGTCTCCTGGCGCTCCTTGAACAGATCTGGGTCCATGGAGAAGTACAGCTCGCCGCGCAGCATCTTGGTCTTCTCGGTCTCCGTCGTCATCGGTCTTGGCTTGGTTTGGTGTGGCTTGTGTGACTGTTGGGGCAGAAGGAGAAGTGATGTGGAGCACGAAGCTGGCACCGCTCGTCCCAAGACATGTGTACCTAGAATGTTCACGAGTCGTGAACATTCTAGGTACGTGAATCACGACACGTGTCAGTCCGTGCCAGCTCATACCAACAGACTATAATACAGAACTGCCGATACACGTCATCTTTGTTGGCTACAGTATTTGTATTTTGAGATGTCTCTCATGGTTTTCATCAATCGCCAATGCTTTGTGCTTACAGTACACGTACTTGGCGATACATTTTAATCTCTCAACGACAACAATGATGGTGTGGTGATGAGACGTGTACAGTACTGTAGCATCATTTGTTTACATGTAAACGGCAGAACTTACAACTTGTGATTCATGCCGATGAGTATAAGTTAGAGTCACTTGCTGAAATTGTTTAACTTACCTCTGGTCGCGGTTTTGCTCCATCTCCCTCCACGCCCACGCTGACGCGTGTCGTGCTGACAGAGCTGAGTAATCTGCTGACAGTCCATCGGCCTTGCCGAGTTCATTTACGATTTCACCAAAGACACCACGCACCACCAAACTCCTCAATGGACTCCGAAAAGGCCAAGATGATTCGAGGCGAGCTGTACATCGCGGCTGATCCGACTTTGGCGGAGGACCGACGCGCTGCTCGCGAGTTGACCAAGCAGTTCAACGACATGACGCAGGCCGAGAGCCCAGAGGCCAAGGCAGTGACGAAGCGCCTCCTCGGGTCGGTGGGCAAGGACTGCCTCATCGAGATGCCCTTCCGCTGCGACTACGGCTACAACATCAGGGTGGGCGACAACTTCTACATGAACTTCAACTGCGTCTTCCTGGACGGGTGTCCGATCACAATCGGCAACCGGGTGATGCTTGCCCCGAACGTGCAGCTTTACACTGCCAGCCACCCGCTCGACCCCGAGGTCCGATCGTCTGGCCTAGAGATCGGCAAACCCATTACGATCGAGGACGATGTTTGGATCGGGGGCAATGTGACGGTTGTGCCCGGTGTCACCATCGGCCGCGGGGCAGTGATCGGGGCTGGAAGTGTCGTGACGAAGGACGTTCCCCCCATGTGCGTCTACGCTGGCAACCCGGCCAAGTTCATCAAGAAAATTGAGCCCAAAGAGAAGAAGGAACGCGCTTAGAAAAACACGGATTCAATAGGCTGAGATCAAAGCGTACACAACGCAAGGGCCTACAAAGGATTTCACCAAGCTTCACATTGTACAGTCGGTCCGAACGTGAATAAATCACGTACCACGGATAGCCGGCTATCATATCGTTTGAAGCCAGAAAACAACTGCTACAGCACAGTGGAAATGCGCATGGAATGACGAACAGCATCATTGACCATACCAGTGCCGACGGAACTACCACCTCTACCTACTCTTCTTGATCAGTTCTCTAGTCTTGCTTCTTCAAGCAGGGAGTGAAATGGTAAAAGGGTTTGCTGTGCACGTAATTGGGAAACTTGAACTTGATGTTGTTAACCGGGCTGAGGTGGTACGTGCCGGAGCCATCGCTCCGCTGGTTAGGCTCCTACAAACAGAAAACGAAAGCGCAAACGAAAGCGCAGCATTTGCGCTGGGAAATCTGGTACTCGAGCCTTCCGACAGTGATGAATTGGTGAGTGTAGGTGCCATAGGCCCGCTAGTCGAGCTTCTTCAAACTGGAAAAGAAGCGACTCGACAACACGCTGCGTTCACACTTGGAAAGCTTGGAAGTGATGATTCCTACCGCGTTGAGGTGGGACGCGCAGGAGCTATCGCCCCTTTGATCGAACTTATCCAAAAAGGAAGTGAACTTACCAAACAAGCCGCTGCATTTGCCATAGCAACCTTGGGTGATGACGGTTCCAATCGTGCTGAGTACGTGCACACAGCCATCGCTCCACTAGTTGCGCTTCTACAAGTTGGAAAAGAGAATTTGCGGTGACGGGGCTTGCTAATCTGGCAATTTTTGTCCTCAACCGTGTTGAGGTGACAGGAGCTATAGCCCCGCTAGTCGCGCTTTTGCAGACTGGAAACAAAATGGCAAAACAGAACGCGGCATGCGGGCTTGCGAATCTAGCAGCTGATGCTACCTGTCGTGCTCAAGTGGTTCGTGCAGGAGCAATAGAACCTCTCCGCGTGCTGACCCAAACAGGAACATGTGAGCAAAGATACCAAGCTAAACAAGCTCTCCATAATTTCTCAGATAGGTTGCTGCACGTTGTTGTAAACCAATGCAACAGTAAATAGACTATTACCCTCACCGTCGCTTTTTACTCTCATCACTTGACGTGGTGGAGTGGTCGCTCAGGCCCATGACCTTGCACCATCAGTGTGATGTCTGGATGGTAAATCTGCACTGAAACAGCCTCGAGGTGCTACAAAGCATAAGTAATTGAGGTCAGATTTGGGGTTGGGCAAGACATTTTACTTCTCGTACCTTTGGAAGTCTCTCCGAATCTGCACTGAAATAGCCTCGAGGTGCTACAAAGCATAAATAATTGAGGTCAGATTTGGGGTTGGGCAAGACATTTTACTTCTCGTACCTTTGGAAGTCTCTCCAACCAATTTTGTCGGTGAGAATTATGCTTGCGCTCCTGTCGAACGATATGCCGATACCGCTCAAAGCCGTAGACACTCTTTGCGCGTCCCAACAGCTCGCCCTCCTCGTAAATATCGTCAAACCCACTCTCCATTTTCCCTTCCTGCTCACCGGCAGCGGTCTCAAACAACTCTAGAGCGTCCTTCCACGAAAAAAGACCAACTGATCCCGACCCATTTCCACCTTCGTCGTCACTCTCACTGTCCGAAAGGCTCGGAACATCTTCGGTCCTGATTGTTAAAGACGGCATCGTCGTGTCTGTGACGCTCCAGACGTCCCCAAAAATCGATCGATCTGCAGCGTTTGACGGTTCTGGAAATATCGACTCGACTTGCTTGCTGTCGGCCGTACCAACGAACACGTCCGACACACAAAGCCCAGCTTGCTCGTGATATTCTACGACGCTTTGGAGTCCAATCTGAGAGTTCTGCCAAGCCGAAAAGCGAGAGGGTGGTGTGCGGAATACACGCTGTGGTCGCAACACGTAACTGGATTCGGTCTCGCGTGGCCTTTGTAGCTCCATGAGAGATCGCACACTAGCCTGAGGGCGCAGAAATCGGTCAGGCGGTAATATTTCCAGCAGTGACGGCATGGGATCAGAAGGCGCTGGTGTGCTGTCGGACCTTTCCCCAGGTAGTAGCGAGGTAACTACATCGCACTCCCCCGCTGCGCCCCGACGAAGCGCGCGACCTTGTTCCATGGACACGTATGTCGGAAGTGCAGGTAGGCTCAGCGGTTCGTGACTCATCAAAAGGGCTTCGTCGCGAGGCTTGAGTTCCATGAACGTGAATGAATTAAACTTGAGCTCCCAATCCGCTGGTAAAGCGATACTGTCGCGGTGCTTCTGCGTTGTGCTTTCCTCAATCACCGGAAAACTGGACAAGTAATACTGACGGGTTCCAGCACTCGACACTGAATCCTGGTGTGGGTTCTGCGGATCAACGCTGGAAGCGGTGTGGTGCTTTACTCCTTTGTCGATATCTCCACCACCAGCTTGGGCACTCGATTGCCAGTCGAGCGCAACTTTCTCGCGGACATGCACGCGAGTCTTGGCCCCGCCGAGCCACGCACGAATGCAGTTGAGCCGCTTCTGGGCTCGAAGACGTATGATGCACGTCGACACAGCACGAACCACACGTCGAAGTAGACGCTGACGCCGAGTCCACAGATCGTTCTTGTACGACTTGAAATCTGGCGTGTACGCCGGAATAAAATGCGCCGGTAGCACTGCCGTTTTAAGCTCACCCGGCAGAAGAGGCTCGCTTCCATCGCTTTGGTGGTTCTGTTTGTCAGACACGACCGGTGGTTCGTAGCGCACACTCAGAAACATAGATCGAAGCTGGTTTCGCTGCTGACTAGCCAATTCCTGGGAGTTTAACTCACGAAGCTGTGTCAGACGAACAATCTGCTGGTGTGAGAGCAGCCGCTGGCCAAGATGCACTTTGTGGCTTTGAAATTCGAGCGCCTTCTCAGCTCCCGCCACCTCCGTCACTTCTTGCTGAAAGAACATGTCCTTGACCTGCTTGCTGACACGCACTCTCCCCAGAAACCCTTCTTCTTCACGCACTAGATTTTGAAAGCTTAACATTGCGGCGCCCTCTTCTTCATCTCCGCGATCGCTCCCCGCCAGCTCTGCCTGTTCCTCTCGCTGCTGCTGGCGTAGCGCCCGATTTGCTGCAATGGCCTTCTTCAGGTCCTTGGGCCTGAGCTTCCCCGGCTCCTGGTTCAGGACGAATGTCACACCTGTGACACAGTTTAGGTCGCTGGGGATCTCGACACCGCGCACTTTTTCCAGTTCCTCGTCTTCATCAGCGTCGTCATACTGAGGCTCCACCGAATATTTCTTCTCGCTAGACTTGGCTCCACTTCGAGGAGTAGGGGTCTTGCTTGCTTTCTGCTGTGCATCGGACCCGCGTCGTGGTTTGGTTTCTGACGAAGGCGATGCAGGCGAGCTAGCTTTCTGCTCCGCAACCGAAATGGTTGAGCCTGTGTCGACCGCAGTGCTCGAAGATGAACCGGCAAGAGTACACACTCTTGGGACGAACCCCAGTTGCGAGACGTGCAGTTCTAGCTCGGCGCTTGCTGTCGCATACAGCAGTGGCCGAAACTCGAGTTCTATACGCGCCTCGCCTCTTGGCGGGATAGTGCCTGTCAGCGGGAACACTGTGAACGCTGGATGGGGCTTCGTGACGCGCAGCTCGTACTCGAACTCAACCGGCACCGAGCACGTGATGTCCACGTATTTCCGGGCGCAGGTGCCGCGCGCGATGACTCCGAAGTCCATCCGCGTTGGAAACGCTACCTCGTTCACCATGGGGTACGCGTGCAGCGGGATGAGCGTGGCACCGCTGCGAGCCACGTCCGTGCTCGATCCGTAGGCCACTTCTTCGCAGCGCACCTGGATGCAGTCGTAGTAGTACTGGAAGCCGGCGGGCGGGGTGAAGGACACGAGAATCTCCTCCGAGAGCCCCGCCGACACGAACGACGGCCGCTCTGCGCTGGCGAAGGTCGCTCGGAACCCCTTCTTGCCCGTCGGGAACGTATAGCGCAGTCGAACCGCCTTGGCGCTGTTGTTGTGCACGCGGACGCGCTGCTGCACCGGGCGTTCGAGCTCAAAGCCGCCAAAGTGGACGCTCGCAGGCTGCGCGTACAGCATCTCGTCCGTTGTGGTAGTCATGGGTCTGCGGGTTCGAGGCGAGGCCACGGGCGACACCGACGCAGTGGACGGAGACGAGGGCGAGTGCGGGCACATGGAGGAAGTAGGGCTCTGCTTCGCCTCGGCCTTCCTCATGGCTCCGGCAGCGGTCGATCCGCGATGGCATTGCTGCGACCCTTGAAGATCACGGGTCGCGCAGCCCTAGCCGCTCGAGCATATTCTGAGAACCGACATACAGTATTGGTCAAGCGTAGACGAACACCAGGCGCGCCTCGTCGTCTTATCTCGTCCGGAATCCAGTTAATCTCCACACGCGCGCGGCGAGATCGGGCCGTCGTTGGCTCGACGCTCCAGCGCGACAACGAGCGTGGCTTGGACCGCGCTTCATGGCGTTGGCCCGCCTGGTTTCCAGCAAGAGACGATTGAACCCACGCCATACAGTGGGCCATACAAAAACCAAGTGAACCCGGCGGCCTTTTCGCTAGGTACAATCTCTGAAAACGTATAAGCATTACCGTGGTCAGCACCTGGCGCCTCAAACTGTGTGTAAAACCACCTGCTATATCGTGTATCGGGCCCCGAGGATTCTCTAAAAAATAGAGACGGTCAGAGACCGGGGCTGCTGTCCATAGTCGCCATTAACGCAACGCGCTGTCGCGACCGGCGTGCACTCGCGCTCCCTGCCCGACGAAGGTCCGCCCTCGCACTGTGTGAACGCCCCCAGCAGCAGCAGCAGCAGCAGCGCCATGATGTCCTCGACGGCGTCCGACCGCTTCG
>JAIKVG010000150.1:0-18483 GCA_024679175.1 Phytophthora cajani
GCTGGACGAGGAGGAGACGGCGAGGCAAGAGGCTTTCGACCCTCACTGCGCGTCGAGGGAATACTTGGACCTGCACATCCGCTACGCGGTGGTTGTGCGCGTCGTGCGTGTGGAGAACGTGGAGGGCCACGACCTGTTCGTGCTCAAGGTGTCGGACGCGGAGACGCAGAAGCGCTGGGAGGTCAGGAAGACCCTCAAAGACATGATGCAGTTCTACTCGCAGATCCAGCAGATCAGCTTGGCCGACGCACCCGTCAAGAGGGCGCTGTGGGGCACGTTCAGAGGCCTGAGGAGGTTCCGCCTGCCCAAGAAATTCTTCCACTTCCGAGGCTCGCTGAACACGCAGAGGCGCGTGGTGTTTGACTCGTTCTTGAGACAGACGGCGGCGCTCGTGGCGCCTGCGCCGCTCGGACCACGCAGGAGGAAGGCTGTGCTGTTGCTGCAGGAGTTCGTAGGCGTGCACCGCCATTGCGACGTGTTTGATCGCGGTGGTTGCAGGTGTTTCTTCCTCAAGAACCAAGTGAGCGCGTCGCAGTTGGTGGCGGAGATTTTCGCGGCGCCCAGTCACAAGGTCGCGCGTGCATGCGAGTCGTTTGTGGCTGCACTCGTGCGCATGAGCGTCGACGACAAGCACGTGGCCATGCCGGAGCGGAAGGCGCGGACGTTGCTGAGCACCGTGTCAAGGAAGATGGGCGAGATCAAGGACGTGATGCTCAAGGACGAGGTGCTGCTCAGCCAGCTTGCAGTGGCCCGCTCGGAGCGCTCAGAGCCGGACTACGACGAGTTCTTGGACGAGATCAAGCACGCAGTGTGTGGTTTTGTACAGAAGCGCGTGCTTGTGCCGCTGGAGGACCATGTACACGAGGCGCTGCACACGCTCTCGGACTGTGACGACGAAGGAGCTTTGAAAGACAAGATCAAGGTGCTCCAGACCAAGCCTCAATCCTTTTTCGGAGTGCCGCCGCACATTGTGGCCGGCTCGGGCAGCGATTGGGAGGACGCGCGTCGCGAGCTTCGCCGCGTGAACGACTACGCGCTGCCGCTCGACAAACTCAAGTGTCTGGCTCGTGCTGCGGGGGCGATTTTCCAGACGTGTGGGTCGTCGCGTTCTCCGTCATCGGCTCGAACGACGAGCAGCCTCACTTCGGTTGAAGAGCTGGACATGGTGCTGCGGCCTTCGATGACCACGGACGAGTTCATCTCGGTGCACTTGTTCGCGCTGGTCATGAGCAATATGTCGCAGTTGTTGATCACGCGCGAGTTCCTGCGGGTGATGTGCGATCCTCAAGACATTACCGGTGAGCTCGGCTACTACCTCACAACGTTTGAGGTGGCGGTGGATCTGCTCATCAACCACGCGGACCCCCAGCAGCCGATGCTGCCATGAGCTTCGCAAGCCAAGTGTGTACCGTCCCAGTAGTGTTCAATTGTTGTGCCGTCTGTACAGATATTATTTGTGAACATGTAGAATATATTAGCTAGGAATACATGTCCATTTTCTTGAAGAAACCAGCATCTTGGTGATGTGTCTTGAGCTTGAGGGTGGCTTCACTCGTGATGATGCTCAGTGCCAGGTCTTACGATCGTTGCTGTATCTGCCGTCTCCATTTCACATTCCCCAACTGTAGACTTGGCATATCACTCTTGGTCTGGCGAAGATGGCAGCAGCAATACTCCTTCCGCTTAGCCTTCATCGTGCAATTGTCAACCTTGGACTTGGTGCCGCCACCGTGACGAAAGCACCGAAACCGGGACACTGCTCGTCGGTCACAACCATCAGCCCTGCACATGAGGTAGCCGCCGTGACGGCAACACAAGCCGTTCGCTTGGGGGCCTTTTTGGCAAGCAGGGTGGCGACAACGACGTCTGGTATTGCGCTTGAGTGAGGATGACGGTCCAGCTCTACCTGCAGCAGCGCTACGGCGCGCAGTACCTTCGATCAGCTCGATTGTCACGGCTGAATCCTCGCTAGTGCTCTTCGGCGACTTGAGCTCTTCCTGGATCTCGTCGTCAGCTTTAGCTTCGGTGGCAGGGACGATCTTCACCCCGGCGCGCAGCTCACTGGCACATTGCAACGCGTTGGTCACCAAAACCAGTGCTACTGAAATCCACTGTAGAATCCATAGCCCCATTGTGCTCTTCTGAATGCCCCTCCTCCTCACACTTGGACGACGTCATCTCCACAACAACAGTTTCAGATGTCTGTGCTACTCACTTCTTATCATCGCCGGCTTGAACGCTCCGTTCAGCCAACACTTGTTCGTGCTCCAAGCCACAGTAGGTGGCACTGGTGGCTGAGCCTTGATGTCTTGTATATTTTGGCGATCTAATCTCTGTCGTTACGAAGACCCGAATATTCTTTTCGCTGGGAGCGTGCTCAGTGCCAGGGGATCGTAACGCTGAAGCTTCCTCCACTTGCAGCTCCTGAATGTTGCTCTGGTCATTATTAACACCTCTGCTCTCTTGACTCGATATTGCCCGTTCTGTTGACCCCCCCCCTCGCTTCGTGCATAAATACTAGTATCCCACCTCGCTTGGCATGTTGCTCTCGACCATCGTCCGTTGCCGCCCCTCGAGCCATTGCAATGTTCGCTGCAGGCCCACCACCTCGAGTCTCTGGCTCAGCAGCTAGTCACGAACAGCTCGAGTCGACCCGAAATTTCGGAGGAAGAAGTCCAAGTCCGTCATCGTCCTGTCCACATCGTCTCCAGTCTGCTCATCGTCTGGTGGACAAAAGCCACCGTCTTCTTCTTCTTCTCCTTCTTCTTTGCGCGAGTTTTCGCCCTCCAGCTGCTTGATTTGCCTCTCGAGGCGCTGGATGTCGCTCTTCTGCGCTTGCAACTCGACACGAACCGCATACGTAGAGCTGAAGTTGTCCAGGAAGAAGCCCAGATCCCCCAGGACCTCGTCCTGCTGCGCTGGCATCAGCTCCGAGCATGCGCGCCCTCTTTTGACTCGCTAGCTGAAGTGAGCTAATCTTTTTATTTTTTATTTTTTTTAGATTGATTAAATTTTCAACTTCAACTTGTTGCCTTTTCACCTAAAGGACTCCAGTGGAGCTTGGCCACTCATTTAGGCGCGATCTTCGCTGGCGGACCTGCTTTCTGGGGTGCTGTTGCTCTCCAGGATGTGGAGTGAGCAGTAGCCTCGTGTAGCCTTGGACGGGTTTGGGCAGCCTTCCACATCGCACTGGTGATAACCTCCGTGGGCTCGGCATAGCCCCTTCAATTGACGCTGCCTTGGGCATCCTGGTACGATGCAGGTGACGCCACCACCGTGTTGAAAGCAGTAGCCTTTCTTGTCTCCGTAGACGTACCCTTGCTTGCTGCATCCTGGTTCTTTGCAGAGGATGGGGCTCTTGTAGTCGCGGTGGACACTTGAGTCGTCCTCGGAGTGGGTGACTGATGACACGCTGCTTCCTCTCGAGATCACTGAGCTGCTGTCTTGGGCTCGGTGAAGGACGCAGTACGAGTTCGAGTCTCTATCTCGCATCACCCACTTCATACACCCAAGCCACTTGCACACGCTGTGGCGACGATAACGACGATCGGTAACGCGCTGCGCTTGACGCGATGCTTCGGCTGCGTGATCTCCACCCAGTTCCTCTTCAGTCAAGTGCTTATCGCAGTAGTCGAGTTGCACCAACACCTTTTGACTCCTTGCGTTCTTGTCATTGCCGTCGTATTCAGTAGTGTGCAGGTCATTCCTGTCGCTAGATACGGCGCGTTTGCGTTGAAAAGCTCGTACAGCAGCCCTCCGGTTACAGCCAAGAGCGTAGCACACCTGGTATCCGCCGTGAGCGTAGCAGAAACCATTCGCCTGGGCCGTATTGGTGCAGTCTGATAAGAGACATGGTATCCGCCGTGAGCGTAGCAGAAACCATTCGCCTGGGCCGTATTGGTGCAGTCTGACAAGAGACAAGTTCCATCTTGGAAGTCCTCGTCTTGCCACACGAGCTCGGAGGCAGCGATGGCCACAACCTCAGCCTTCTCCACCGTGTCACCGTCCCTGGCCATCTCCATCTCCACGCTAGCGTCTTCAATCTCCATGCTGCTGTCATCACTTTCGTCGCTCGAGCCCACAATTTCATCCACGTCACGTGTCCAGTCCATGACGCAAGGATCAACTTGTGGTTTCATCGCCAGCTTCTCCTCCCGCATTGAACGTGTTGCTCGCTTGGTGCCCACGTACTCCACATCGCTCGAGTCGTCGCTCTGCTGTCGCTCTCTCCGCCGCTCTTCGAGCCACTGCACTGTGCGCTTCAAGCCCACAATCTCTCGCTTCTGCTGCCACAACTTGTCACGCGCCGCACGCGTGGAGCCGAAGGTTCTCAAGAAGAAATCCACGTCAACCATGGTCTCGTCAACAACATTCCCACTCATTTCCATTGCACCATCTTTCACCGCCGCGGCGATTTCCTCCTCCTCTTCACCCTGCAACCTCTCGCCTGTCGGGGTCAGAAGACGTTGCACTTGCTCCTTGAGGCTGCGGATGCTGCTCTCTTGCTCTTGCAATGCAGCACGAACAGCTCCAGTCGAGCCGAACTCGTCCAGGAAGAAGCGGAGGTCGTCCATGGTTTCATCTCGCTGCGCGGGCGTCAACTCGGCGCCCACGGTCTTGACGTCCAGCATCGTATTGGTCGAATGAGTTGCCAGCCAGATCTTGAGGATTATCGCGTGGTTTTCTATTGAAATGAAAATTCGATCTGGCGGCCGTCTTCTCTTTCTCTTCTGCTGGGGAAACTTCAACTTGCTCTCGTTCGACGACCTACTACAGTACGCTTATCGCATCCTGCCGCCTTGCCCACGTGGAAAACGCCATGAGCAACACACAGCCCCTTCAGCGCGCGCTCCTTGTTGCAACCAGGCCGACGGCAAGTGTCCCCGCTGCCGCAGCCTTTGTTGACTCCGTAGTCTTGCTCTTTGGGAAGGCCGACGGCAAGTGTCCCCGCTGCCGCAGCCTTTGTTGACTCCGTAGTCTTGCTCTTTGGGTTTGATGTCGTCTGGCTCTTCTTGATTGAGCCTTGGGTCCCTTGGACTGTCATCACGCGACGCTGAAGGACATCGATGGCGGACGCAATACTCGTTGTCGTCTCCGTTCCGCTTGACCCACTTCATGCAGCCTATGGCTCTGCACGTGACGTGGCTACGAGTTGCGGAACTGGTTTCATCCCCATCGAACGGTTGCGCTCGCTTCCGTGGCTCTTGCTTGTCCTTACCAGACCGACTGTGCTCGCGGCAATAAAACTTGCCCACTCGAAGGCCGCTGCACCCCGGTACTTTACAAATGAGCTTGGGCAACACCCCGTACTCGCGAGCGTCTCTTGTGCAATGTCCTTTGCCGACCTTGCACTTGGTACCCCCACCAGAGATTCTGCGAGAAAACTTTCCGGCTGCAGCCATGAACTTTGCAGGCGCGGAAGCTGCTAACAGAGATTCTGCGAGAAAACTTTCCGGCTGCAGCCATGAACTTTGCAGGCGCGGAAGCTGCTACTGGCACCGTGTCGGTCTCCTTCTCCTTCTTATCGCCCCCACTCAGATCGCTTGACACCATCACAACGTCCCTGCCATTTCCAGGCTCTTCATTCTCGCTGCCGTCTCCGTTGTCCGTCCCGTCGGTATCTTCATCTTGATCACGCTCGACTTGAGACTTGCCGTTCTCTGCTATACCAGCCTTTGCCGGCTCCGTGCCCACGTACTCTACATCAGTACATCATCACGAACCTTCTCCCCAGTCGGGTGCCACCGCTCTTGAAGCCACTCGACGGTGCGCTGCAACCGCACGATCTTCTGGCTCTGAGCTTCCAGTTTCCCTCGAACAGCTCGAGTGGAGCCGAAGGTGCGCAGGAAGAAGTCCACGTCGGCCATCGTCTCGTCGACAGTCTTCTCTTTCTTCTTCTCTTTCTTCTCCTTCTTGCTGCAAACTTTTGTCGCGAGCAGATGCCGCACTTGCCGGTCGAGGCGCTTGATGTCGCTTTCGTGCTCTTGCAGCTTGGCGCGTACGGCGCGCGTGGAGCCGAAAATGTCCGCCAGATCATCCAGCGTCTCGTCCTGCTTCGCGGGCGTCAGGTCGGCCCCCACCGACGTGGGGTCCAGCATTTGTTGCACGCTTCCTTCGTTCTGAAATGATTCTCTCTATTTTGATGCAGTACCTTTATTTTGATACTCGACCGGCAAATCAAAGTTGAAGTTGCTACGCCGTTCGTTCAGCTCACTAAAGTGCACACGACAGTAGCCCAGCCCTTCCGACCAGCTCCTTGCTACAATCCGTCATGAAGTCGCTCGCCACGTTCAAGCTCTCTCGCCGAGAGTTTCGGTTCACTGATGTCGAGGCCGGAAAATCCCAGCTCGCGAGCGTGACTACAGCAATATCCTTGGCCGCCATTAACCACGAATTTGTCACAGCCAGCAGTACGGCACTTCGTACCGCTCTTAACGACGAAGCCGTGCTCTCGAGCGTGCTTCCTGCAATACCCGTGGCATCCGTTGCTGGCACACCTCGTCACACCACCATGTTGACGACAGAGACGGCGTGTTCGTGGTCACTTCAGGATACTTGACGCAAAGCTTTGGCGTCCCCACGGGGATCCGAATCAGTGGCGGCGCAGTATATCGGACCAGGTTTTGATCCACACCCTGCAGAGGACACCCGTTGCCTCATCCAAACGCGGTAATTCCACTGTCCGATTTTGCACTTCAATTGCAGAAATTCCAGCTTTCTCCACCTGACAATCATCATCACTTGCAGCACATACTCGCTCTTCCCCGTTGTTGTACTCTGGTAACATCAACGCTGTTATCTAAATCTCCACGAACCGCACCATTCAACATTTCCACCGGCTGATTCACCGCGGACTTCTCGTCTTCCACAGTCTCGTACTCAGCTGCAGCAATAGTGCCCAAATATTCCACATAGCAAGATTCTGAAATATAGTCGGACGACCCCCACAAGGTGCTGCTTCTTTACGTTACCCTTGCGTTACGGTTATTGATTCTCGACACCATTTGGAGTTAGCTTCAGTTCACTGATAGTGCACTCGACAGCATCCGCTCAAGATTGCTCGTTTCTTGCATTCTCCAACTTTGCATTCGTAGTATCCTCCATGAGACGCGCACAGACCGAGTCGCTGGCGTTGCTTGGTACAGCCTGGCTGGCTGCAGGTTACCCCGCCGCCGTGTCGGAAGCAGTAGCCCTTCTTCGGCCCGTCATTTTTCGCAAACTTGGAGCATTCCGGCTCCTGGCACAAACCCTGACCACCCTTGGGTGCTTTGCAGGTAGTTGCGTTCTCGTTCTGAACGACAGACACACCAGCGGGTTCTTGCGATGTGGACGTTTGTCGGTGCTTGGTACAGAATTCGCTCGGGTCTCCGTTGCGCTTCACCCACTTCATGCAGCCAACGGCTTTGCAGGTGACGTGGGAACCTCTGCGCTTTATCGTCTTGGCGTTTGAACTGGGTTGACTGGACGGGGTATCTACTCGCTCCGAAGACGGAGCTGGTAGTGGTGATGTTGTCTTGCATGCCTCGAGTTGTCTTCCTCGATCTTCAGCAAGCTTGGCCTCGTGAGACTGGTGATCTTCGCAGTACCCCTGCCCTTTGTGGAAATTCTGGCACCCCTCGAACTCGCATCTAGTCACGATTCCTCGTTCTGTGGCATGCTTGCGACAATAACCACGCACCACTGCCAAGTTTTCACAGTCTTCAACGCTGCGTTGATCTTCAGCGAGCTTGGCCTCGTGAGATTGGTGAACTTCGCAGTACCCCTGACCTTTGTGGAAATTCTGGCACCCCTCGAACTCGCATCTAGTCACGATTCCTCGCTCTGTGGCATGCTTGCGACAATAACCACGCACCACTGCCAAGTTTTCACAGTCTTCAACGCTGCATCTCTTGACGGTGAAGTCAGTGACGTTCTCTCGAGCATGCTGTCGGCAATAACCTTGTCCACGGGCAACCGCGAACTTTTCACAGCCGTCGATGCGACACCTCTTGCCATTTATTACAACCACGATGCCATTCTCCCATGCGTGTCTGCGGCAAAACCCACGACCCTTGCCAACCGCAAATGCGTTGCAGTCGTCAACGCTGCACCTCTTGCCATAGCTAACGGCAACGCCGTTCTCTCGGGCGTGCCTTCGACAAAATCCCTGACTTTGGGCGATTTTTTCACAGCCGACAGCACTGCACTTCTTGCCATTTCCAGCAAGGACGATGCCATTTTCTCGAGCATGTCGCTGGCAATAACCTTGTCCACGGGCGACCGCGAACTTTTCACAGTCGGCAAGGCTACACCTCTTGCCATTTCCTACGACCACGATGCCGTTCTCTCTTGCGTGTTTGCGGCAATACCCGCGACCACTACCAGCCGCAAGCGATTTGCAGTCTTCAACACGGCACTTCTTGTCATTTCTAACGGCGATGCCGTTCTCACGAGCGTGTCTTCGACAATAACCCTTCGCATGGGCGAACTTTTCACAGCCGTCAACACTGCACTTCTTGCCAGGGCTAACGAAGATACCATGCTTCCTTGCGTGCTTGCAGCAATAACCTGCAGCGCGACCTCGGGCGAACGCTTCACAGCCGTCAACACGACACTTCTTGGCGTTTACGACGACAATGCCGTTCTCGCGAGCATGTTTACAGCAATATCTATGCCCATTGGCAGTAAGCTTAGCAAACTTTCCACAGCCGTCAATGTTGCATATCCAGCCGCTCTTGACTGGGAAGCCGTGCTCGCGAGCGTGTTTGCAGCAATAACCGTGGCCGTGACCTCGGGCGAATGTTTCACAGCCATCAACGCTGCACTTGGTGCTGCTACTCCTGGCCATCACGCCAGCCTCTCGAGCATGTCGTAAGCAATGCCCTTGACCTCCAGGGACCGAGTATTTCCCACAGTCACTTATCGTGCACTGCATTCGAACGTGATGCTGGCTACAAAGGCGTTGTGTGAGCGCTCTTTGGCTGCATCCAATTATCCTACATTCACGGTAGCCGCCGTGAGCATAGCACAAACCGCGCCCGTGAGCCCACTGAGCGCAACCCGGATATCGACACAATGTCCGCGTGCGGCGCTGTGCTGGTTTACGATCGAGCGCACTCGCTTCAGCGCTTTCATTGTGTGGCTGCCCGGTGGGAACTGGTGAAACTTTCTGCGGCGCCGATCTGGACATCTCACGGGAATCTGTGTCCCTAACCAGATCAACTTCTGGTTCGGTTATCTTGTCAACAGTCGGTGCGCCAGGCCCACCTTGATCATTACACCTGTTGCCTTGCAGTTCCCCATCCAAATCCTTTTGTGCTTGCATTGTAGCAACCTCAATGTTCTCCACCTGAACATTGTCGCCATCACTACTAGCAGCGCAGCGCCGCTCTTCCACGCTAGCTTTGTTGTTGTGTTCCGACGAAGCCGCGAATGAATCCTCGTTCGCGGCATCACCACCACTATCATCGGCGACATCTCCATCAGTAAAACTCGCGTTTGCCTCGTTCATTCGCTGAACCTCCGTATATTTTTCATCGCGCGAGCCACAATTCCCTGCATTGTCAGATGCAGCAGCAGTGCACACGCCATCCTCGCTGTCATTTTGTGTCTGTCCCTGTGTTTCGAGGCCTTGGATCGAGCGCCGCAAGTTTTCGATCGTCTGCTGCTGAATCTTGAGCAAGTTTTGCACCGCAAGCTTCACTACCGTTGCTTGTATAGTTCCGACAGTCATTTTTGGTGCACTTCGTTCAACAATGCGCTTCAAGGGTGCTGTTAGGTTGCATCCACCAATCTCACTCTCGCCGTAGCTGCCATGAGCGTAGCACAAACCGCACCATTGACACCACTCTACGCAACCCGGGTATCGACACATTGTCGGCTTCAAGCGAGGCGCTGATTTACGCTTACGACGAGCCTTCGGCTTTGTGTCAGCGTCGCGTGGCTTGTCCGTGGGAACTAATGGACTTCGCGTAAGCTCGAGCTGCTGCGACTTGGCCTCTTCATGAGGATCTGTGCAACCGATAACCGAACCAACTGTTGGTTCACACTTCTCGACGGTAGACAAGGAGCCAGGTGCGCCCGCATTCTCTTTCGCCGTACCACCGCCATCAAGACCATCGAAAACTCCACCACTCTCACCCATACCCTCGGATGCTGCAACAGTATCAAGATACTCCGCGTAGCCGTCCCCGTCACTTCGTCTCTCTCCGTGCATTTCGAGACCTTGGATCGAGCGGCCTTGAGTTCCATTCCTCTGCTGCTGACTCTTCGATGTTTTCGGCACTGCCCGCTTAGCTACGACGCCGTGCTCTCGCGCGTGCTCTACGCAAAAACCTTGGCCATCGTTGCACTCGTATTTTCGACAGTCCTTTGCACTGCACTTCCTTCTACCGCCGTGTTGGCTGCACAGACGCCGCGAGAGTGCGATTTGGCTGCATCCGTCTTCCTTGCACTGAGGGTAGCCGCCGTGGGCATAGCACAAACCGCGTTCTTGAGACCGCTGCACACAATTTGCATATCGACACATTCTCTGCACAGTGCGGCTACGAGCAGGCGCAATCGCTTCAAAAGTGCCAAACTCACTGCCTTGGTCCTTTTGCGCTTCGATCGCAGCGTCCTCAACTGGCTCCACCTGGTTATCGCCATCACTGCTCGCAGTGTAGCGCTGCACTTCCACACTATCCGCGCCGTTGAGCTCAGACAAAGCCACGACCGCATCCTCGTCAGCAGCATGTTCATTATCTCCACCAACTCCAACAATGTCCACCAGATCCACCGGCTGAGCCTCCGCGTCCTCTTCACTTTCCGACCTATAGTTCGGGGCAGATACAACAACAGTGCCCGCGTTCTCCATGCTGTCGTCGTCCGTATTATTTACCGTTTGTAGACTCCGTCGCTGCTTTTCGAGACTTTGGAGCGTGCGACGCAGATTTTCGATTCTCTTCTCTTGACTCTCTAACTTTTCCCACACGGCACGCGTCGACTTGTACGTCTTGAGGAAGAAGTCCAAGTCCACCATGGTCTGGGCCACGTCCTCCTCCTCCGTTGCTGTCGCATTGTTCTCCGCAATTTCACCTCCAGCTGCGTCTTTTTCGGGCTCATCTCGTGAAATTTCATGTTCAGCGCGAATGGCTAGAAATTGCTGAACTCGATTGCCGAGGCGCTTAATGTCTCTCTCCTGCTGCTGCAACTTGGCCCGAACAGCGCGCGTGGAGCCAAACGCGTCCAGGAAGAAGCCCAAGTCGGCCAGCGTCTCTGCCTGCTGCGCAGGAGTCAGGTCGGAGCCCACCGCCGTCACGTCTAGCATTCAATTCGATTTGCGCCGATTTGTATTTTTCGTTATCGTATATCGGCTAGTCTCTTTAACTTGATATTCAAAGTTGAAAATTCAGCTTATTGTAATTGTTCGAATTACTTTGTTTTAGCCCTATGCTTGGTTTCATTTTAGAAAAAAAGGGTTTTAGACCCAATTAATTTAGAATAACAAGGCCAACATATGCATGTAACTCGGGAAAAAATCCCGTCAAAATTGACATTCGAATCTGACCCAGAAACTCATTAGAAGTTTGTGAACATTAGGGGGAGTCGAACATCTCAAAAACGCCAAAAATAATGAGCAAAGCCGAGCCAGAAAACTAAGCAGAAAAGTGCCACGATAATGAGCTGAAACGAGAGGGGGGACTCACATTTTGCTTATCTCTTCTATCGGACTTAATCGAGAGGCAGCCTGGGAGACAGCATCTGACCTCAGATCTAACTCACGGGAGGACGCGACGATGCCGAAGCAAAGCGAACGACACCGCCTTCTGCGTGAGATAACGGATGTCTTAGCTACTGCGGCGCTAGAAGAGGAGGACAACGACATCCTAGGGCTTCCATATAGCGACCAAGAAGATGACCAACTTCTTTTCTCTCAGACTGATGAAGTTTCGGAGCTACTGCAGCTTGTGGAGTCCTCCCGGTATTTGACTGACAGGGAGCGTGCGGCCAGAAGCACTATCTTCCTACCTGACGTGTTTTGCTACTCGCTTCCAGACTCGAGCTTCCGTGATATGACTCGCATGGATAGAAGTACTTTCGCGCGCGTCGTTCGTGAGATAGAGGGCCACCCTATTTTTCACAATAATTCCTACTGTTCACAGGCTCCAGTTTGGAAACAACTTGCTGTTGCGCTTGATCGCTTTGGGAACTATGGTACTGGTGCTTCACTTAAAAGGACGCAGAGGCAATGGGGTATCGGTAAAGGTACTGTTGATGATTACACTGACCGTGTTGTGACGGCTTTGAATGATATATCCACGCAGTATGTACGCTGGAGATGATTACACTGACCGTGTTGTGACGGCTTTGAATGATATATCCACGCAGTATGTACGCTGGCCTACCGCGGAGGAGCGACGGAGAACATCGAGACACATGGCAACGCTGGGGTTCCGTGACTGTGTGGGGCTTATTGATGGCACTACGATTCCGCTTGCGCAGAAGCCCGCAAAAGATGGCGAGTGTTTTTTTGATCGGAAGCAACGCTACAGCCTGAATGCCCAAGTGGTGTGTGATCATCGCCGTCGTATAATTGGTTTCTTGAGTGGATGGCCAGGTTCATGTGCGGACAGTACTATCTACCAGGAGATGACGCTGTCCAAAGACGAGTTCAAGCACCGCTTCTTTTCCAGTGGCGAGTATTTGCTTGCCGATTCAGCGTACCCTGCGGATTTAACGCACAACACAGTTCTTCCAGCCTACAAGTCAAACGTGCGTGGTACGGATATTGAGGACTTCAACACTTGTGTCGCGCACGCTCGTGTTGTAAATGAACACACCATTGGGGTTCTGAAGAACCGATGGAGCTCGCTGAAGGAGCTTCGAACACAACTCAACGGCGAAGAAGACATGGACAGCATTTTGAGATGGATCACGGCATGCATCACTCTGCACAATATGCTGATTGATTTTAATGACGAATGGAAAGATAGACGGCGTTCTTCTAGCGATGACGAAGATGACGACGACTTTGAGCTATTTGATTCCGGCGACCAAGACCCTTTTCTCTTTCGGCGGGAGGTGAAGCAACGTGCTATTGCCAAAGGTCAAGAACCCGGTGGGATTTTGTGGTTACGCGCTCAAGAGGAACTTCTCTGATGGCTTTGTGGCCGCTCAACGAACTTGGCAGGGCTAGCTAGAGGAGATGGCGTTGATGTTCCTGTTGAAGACGGCGTATGGAGTCTCACCGAAACACTTAAGGTTTGGAAGCCATAGGGATATCTACGCTGGTTATGTGGTGGGGAGGTGGTGCTATGGTGAGCCAAATTTTGTTTTGCTGAAACGTTAGGACGCCAGATCTTGCACTTCAGCTCGCACGGACGGTCAAGCCGCGCCATTTGCTGAAACGTTAGGACGCCAGATCTTGCACTTCAGCTCGCACGGACGGTCAAGCCGCGCCAGCCCCAGGAATACTATCATGTTGAATCTGCACGATCATTTCTAGTTTCGCCTCCGGCCGCAGACATCTCGAAGCGTCGTGACTCTGGCGACGCTACATTTCGTATCAGACAGTGATGCGTATGGTTCTGAAGTATTTCTGCTGGCTCAGCTTCAGCATTGCGTTGTAATAGCGGTGCTGGTGCAGTCTTAGCTTTGGTTTCGAGTCGGTACCGTGCAGCTTTGGTATCGCACCAGTGACAGACTACTTAGCCAGCCTCAATTTCGACTCGGTGTCGGCATTGGGCTGCTTCGACCGCTCCTATTTCGTGTCGGTATCGGTCTCAAGCTCCTCAGGCAACCTCCGTTTGTTGTCAGTGATGTGCTGCTCAGGCGGTCCCAGCTTCGTGTCGGTGTCGGCATCGCGCTTGGTGCAGCTCAAGTTTTGATGTCGCTGCTCTTGTGCTACTTGTGCGGCCTCAAGTTCGCCCAGCCTCAAGCTACTGTGCAACCTCAAGTTCGTATCGGTGTCGTGTTGTTCGTGCGGCCTCACGTTCGTGTGGCTTGTGTGCTGCTCGTGCAGCCTCTCAGTCGTCTAGCAGGTCGGCTTCTCGTGCAGCCTCAAGTGGGCGTCGGTCTCGTCCTGCTGGTGCAGCCTCACGTTCGTGTCGCCGGTGGGCTGAAGAAGTTTGCTCCCCGCGCGAACATGTCGAGCTACTACTGCAACTCGTTCCGGAAGCTGGGTGGTGTCTGGACTGTCGGTGTCGACGAAGCAGGCGCTGCTGCTCGGCATGCTGGATCTGCGCCAGGTGGTTGTGGTGACTGGTTTCGGCGAGGTTGCCAGGTGGTTGTGGCGACTGGTTTCGGCGAGGTGAGTCCGTGGGGCAACTCGCGCTCGCGCTGGGAGATGGAATCGTACGGCGAGTTCTTGCTGGAAGGCTGCATTGAGCTGGCGTGGTTGGCGGGCCGCATCGTGTTCGACAAGGTAAACTGGTTTTACGCTAAGACGAAGAAGGTCGCGCTGGACCACCAGGTGAAGCAGCGTTACGAGGAGAATATCCTGAAGCACTCGGGCATCCGCATCGTTGTGCCTGAGCTGTTCGACGAATACGACCCGAACAACAAGATGGTGCTGCACCAGGTGGCCATCGACAAGATAATGTCTCCCATCGAGGTGGCCGACCGCGAGGAGGCTCGGCAGTTCCGCAACGAGCTGGGCAAAGAGATCGTGGACATGTTCCAAAACGTGCCCCGTGCGCAAGGGATCTGTGCTGAACATCCTTCGTGCGCTTAACTTCGACCGCTTCATTGCTGGCCAGATCCCGACGGGCTGGAGCGTCTTGGTCTATCGAACCTTGTCGACGCTATTACGCTGTACGTACTGGCTTCGACGGTGGACGCTTCCGTTGCCGCTGGTGTGGCGGACCCGTAAGTTCGTTTGGCGTCCCGTGGGCGCTTGCGCCACGGCTGCCGAGTCTTTGGACATTGGCGTGGAGACCATCAAGAGCGGCCAGGCGCCCATTTGCATCGCTGGTGGATACGCTGACTCCGGTGAGGAGGGTGCATTTGGGCTCGCTCAGATGAAGGCGACGAGCGACTCGGTGAAGTAGACTGGGAATGGGCCGTGAGCCCAAGGAAATGTGCCGTCCGTGCTCGACGACGCGTGGTGGCTTCATGGAGAGCCGCGATGTTGGTATTCAGCTGCTGATGAATGCCCAGCTCGCGCTTGAAATGAGTCTGTCAATGTATGGTATCGTGGCACTGACGAACACGGCAACGGACAAGAACGGCCGCTCGGGCCTGCTCCTGGTGAGGGCAGTCTGACGACGGTGGGCGAGACTACTTCCCGCTCCTGGACGGGGAGTTCCATCGCCGCCTGTTCGATGATGAGCTGTGCGTGAGAGGACGCTCGAGTCTCATGCAGCGTTCTTTGATCAGATGAAGGTGCGCAAGGTGCAGGGCGATCCGACTATGTCTAGAGTCATGTCTAGAGAAGGTTTTTACGAGGGATCTTCTGCGTGGTGCTGAGCGCATGGAACCTGGGCATCGACGGCCTAGGAACTATTCGCTTCCGCGACACGGGCACAAAAGGCAAAGCGTTGTGGCGCACAAGTCGGTGGCTCCAGCAACCAGATGATCCGTCAAACACGCCTGGACTACCAAGCTAGCATTTGCATGGAAAACATTACATGTTATTTGAGAAGACTTTGTCTCTTCACCATGTCTTCATCTTGTTAGCAGAATCTCTGGACAAAAGCCTCGATGTCATCCATGGACTTGCCCTGGCGGAGAAGTTCCAGCACCAGCTCCTGCTTGCGTTGCGCATTACGTTCCAATGGACTTGCCCTGGCGGAGAAGTTCCAGCACCAGCTCCTGCTTGCGTTGCGCATTACGTTCCTTCTGCTCCTGTACGCGCTGTTCTGCTTCTGCTTCCCTACGGAGCTTCTCGGATGCCTGCTTCTCGTTCCACTGACGGCGTTCTTCCTCTAACTTTTGCTGGAGGTAATCAATCTTCGCTTCTGCGTTCCGTGCATACGCTGCTGATAAACTCATACGTGACTCGTGTGCTTTTGATGGACCTGTTGGTTTGATGGGCGTTCCCTCAGTAGTCTTTTGGTGCTTGGACCCTGTAGATCGCTTTGACTTTCCCGATGCCGGACTCGACCGCTTCCCGGTATGCTTCGAAGATACAGGCACCGCAGTTTGCAGCGATAGCGAAGCCGTAGATGAAAGTGTAGAACTTATGCTTCGAAGATACAGGCACCGCAGTTTGCAGCGATAGCGAAGCCGTAGATGAAAGTGTAGAACTTGAAAGTGCCGGTGACGAAGCCACCGACGCAACCTGCGACACCATTTCAGACGCAGCTTGACATGGAGCGCTTGCTGGCTCAATGGGAGTCGCTGCAGGAAGCATCTGCGACTGAGCCGCACGGATAAATGTCAACTCTTCGCTAGACCAGCTCTCGTACTCGTGGTCAGTTGCCAAATCCGCGTTGTTGCTTTGGGCAACTCCGTTTTCATCAGGGCTTCGCAAGGTGTGGACAGGATACGCAGGAGATGTAGGGACCCCAAGCTCGATTGTCGCAAACGGGGTTACGTTGGCCTTCATTTCGAACAGGATCTTCATACGGCTGAAATGCGGACATTTCCGCTCCAGCTTCTCCTGAATCGACATCCCGCTGGCTAGTTCACGTCTAGTGAGCCCCATACCCGTTTGAGTATGACTTGCTTTAAGCGTCTTCTTGAACCGCCGCATGTATGTTCGCCATCTCTGCTGCATGTTCCTCGCGCTCAATTTTCGCAGCGCGTTGTTGGTCGTCTTACGGCCTAGATGCTGGGCAAGGGCTTGGAAGGCGTCCAGCTTCTTCATCTTGGGCTTCCCTCCGATCTTCGTTTTGTCGCCGGTCCCGTGGATCGCCTCAAAATTAGCCTTCGTCTCCATCCAGCTTACGATAATACGGTAGTCTTCGTGCGATAGGTGAGCAATCTTCGTTCCCTTCTTCTCCTCGTCGATATCTGCCTCCTCGTCTTCATCCTCGTCTTCCTCATCGTCATCGTCTTCCTCGTCTTCATCCTCGTCTTCCTCCCCGTCGCCTTCCTCCACTGCGTCAACGACGCGATGCTCAATTTCGCCGTCCTCTTTCCTACCACCCACTGAGCGAGCTACTGCTTCCTCGCCGCCTGCTCGGCTAGGACTGTCGAACGAATCCATTGCGAGTGTTATTCGAGGAGTTGGAAAGTGGATGCCATGAGGGGGAGGCGAGGGCGAGGGCGGGGAGCAAGGGAACGAGGGAACGAGGGAATGTTGCCCGGAGAAAAGGGCTTGAAATGAGCAATTTTGTTTTGCTTATCTCTGAAACAAGCCACCTCCGGAGGTGGCTTGTTTCAGAGATAAGCAAAACTCTGTCGACTTATCTCTGAAACAAGCCACCTCCGGAGGTGGCTTGTTTCAGAGATAAGCAAAACTCTGTCGGGATTGTGAGCAAAGTCAAGGTCAAAAAATGAGCACGTTTTTTGCAATGTTCGACTCCCCCTAATGAATTCGGGAAATGCGGGCAGATCTCTCTAATGTTTGTACGAAAGTAAACGCCTTCTGCTATTTCTAACAGTTCGGCAACCGCTTCCGACTCATGGGCAGCGTGGCTTCTCACTGCGTCTCGATCCCCAGCGCGAGCCGTGTGCGCGAGGGAATTCTGGTCGCCTTAGGTCGTCACTTCAGTGGGAGCCAGGACGTTTCCGGTCAGTCAGCGCGCTCCTGGCTAAGCGCGTGTTTCCAGCGATACGACGAGGTACGAACTCCGCTTCTTGTCGAGTACTGTAGAGTTTCGTTTCTATTAAACCTCGTGGATGTCGAACAGAACGGCTCGGGGCTTGTGTCGTGCGATGCGGTGCTCAACGTGGTGGCGGAGCTCACGCTCTTCCGAATCCACGAGTGGTCGGCGAACGAGGTCTCGCAGTTCTGCGCCTTCTTCTTCCGAGGCGAAGACAGCGAGCAGAACTTCGACTACCAGTTGTTCCTCGACTACCTCTTCTTTCCCGTCAACCAGCACGCGCCTCGGATCAAAGTGACGAAGCAGATCGCCACCGACGATACATTCACTATCCACGAGGGGAGGCTGTATCCGGCCCCTCTCGGGCCTGAAGACCCTGAAGAACGTGCGTCTTACCCGGTTGTTCTCAAGCAGCTCGACCTGACAAAGCTGACAGTTGAAGCGGAGAAGAACCCGCAGTATGGCGGCGCTGCAGAGCTCGTGGCTCAGTTGCGCCACCGAGTGAACGAGTTGCGGCTGCTCACTCACCCGAACCTCGCGGGATTTCAGACGACGCTGCAGAACGGAAATTCGCTGTATTTGGTCCAAGAACAGCATCAGATCTGCTCGTTGCGGACGATTCTCGAGTCGTTTGGACCGATGAAGGAGCCGACGATCCGCCGCTACCTGCTGCAGATTCTTCAGGCCGTGTCCTTCCTCCACGACCACGGCGTGCATCACGGGTAAGCCTCAAGGCTAGAAAATATTGCAATTTTATGTGAAGTTCCAACTACTCACGAGTTCTGTGTAGGAATCTGAACATGCAGGCCGTGCA